>NW_017557621.1:8493987-8545328 GCF_001854935.1 Bemisia tabaci
CCGCTCTTATTTAATTTTGAAAAATTAATCTGGATTCCGGGAAATTTTGCTCCTCCCAAGGAGCGTATTTTGCCTCCTCTCGATAAATTTTGCACCCCACATCTAAGGGTATCTTTAAGCATAGCTAGCATAGGAGATGAATACGGCGTGTGCCTATGAGGACCTTTCTCGGTCTTGAAAAAGGCTGATAATTTAAAGTGGCCAAAAAGAGTCTGCGCGACAAATCAAAGTGTTATGTAAACATTAATTCTTATAGACTCTGGCTATACTTATCAAAATGCATCGCACGATAAAGATTGAATTCAGTTCCCAAAGTCGGAAACAATTTTATTTTTTTTGAAGTACCAGGAATATGCCCAAGTTTGAAGACCAAATATCACCTTTACAAATACAACCTTTGAAATACAACTGTAAAACTGAATCAGTGTCTTAAATTAATGATAACTGCAAATAAAGTTTATCACATATAAACTGTTTGAAACGTTCTAAATTTTGGGGCTAAAACATATTCTTGCGAGCATCTCTCCTCAGAAAAATGAGTGATAATGCGCTCTTTACATTTTGTTCACAAAAATTCAGGATTACCTAGGTATGAACTTAAGACCTGATTATGATTATAAGTAATCCTAATTATCTATCGTCATCCATTGTAATTGATTTTGTTAAATTATCTTTGATAAGACGCTTGTGCCCATTGAACCGAATGCGAGCATGAAACATCGCAGACACTTTTGAGTATGTCTGATAGCGTGATGAAACCCTTGGTTAATTACTAAAAATGTAAATCATCTTGCTTTCATAGATTCCCGAGTCTCCAACGTGGTTAGTGGTAAGAAATCGGTTGGAGGAAGCAAAAAAAGCTTTATGCTGGTTGAGAGGTTGGGTCAAACCAGACGAGGTGGAGGAGGAGTTTCAAGCTCTGGTGAAGCATGCGAAAAAATCTGTCGGCTTGAATCAGGCTGGAGGTAACCACGTAAAATGCATATTTCGGTCATATTTTAAAATCGTAAGAGGAAACCAGTTTAAGATCTTACCTGGGGTGCAACATCAATATATACCCCACAGGCCCATCTGGGCAATTGTTTTCCCCCTTGACATTTAAGGGGTCTTTGGAGCCTAAAAGACGGAATTAGAGAGGCCTTAAGACTAGAATTTTGTGTGTCATGGAGCAGTAGAATTTTAAGCTTCGGAGCCTTTAATGGCCAGCACACCGGGCCCCTGAGCGCTGATCTTGCCCTGCACCATTTGCATTTACTTGGGGAACCTCATTTCATCTATTTTTTTTTCACTCTGATAATTATTCTTGAATTAAACTATGTTACCGTTTTCAAATATTATCATGATTAAATGAAAGTCTCAAATATCTTTGTAGAAAAAAGAGCCACTCTCTCTCTCTCTCTCTCCCCCTCTCTCTCTCTCTCTCTCTCTCCTGCACGCAAACCCTTTGCATATTATTCCTTTTAGCATAAATACGTCCACTTGAAACCATAAGCCAACTTTAATAAGGATAGGTACTTACAATGGTTTAAAGTGGGAAAGTAGATTTAAACTTTAGGGGTGTCAATTTTAACCAACTTAAATAAGCTAGAATAAATATGTTTAATTTTAAAAGAATATCAATTGCAGATGATAAGCCGAGGACGAAAATAGCTTTTCTGAAAATGCAGCTCACGGAAATGACCCGCAAGAAAGTGCTCCTTCCATTTCGACAGATATGTATCGTGTTTTTCATTTGCTCGTTGGCCTACTTCTGCGCGATTAGGCCGTATCTGATCGGAGAACTGCAGAAATTGGACACTCCCATTGATGCTAAACTTATATTAGTGAGTTTATGATTTACTTTTTAACTTACTTTATTCCAAATACAATTCATATAACCAAACATTTTCTAAAAGCAAACGATGGAATTTAAAAATATTGTTTTACTAGGTTCGTCGGTAGGAGATCATGAGAAAGAAGCTTGGGTCAATTTTGTGAATTATTTTGGTTTTACCTTGGCTAATAAGTTGAAGATACTTTCAATGTTTGGCATTTTACTTCTTTGCTATAAAAAAAAAAAAAAAAAAAAAAAAAAACTTTTCCTACGGATTCAGGGAGAAAACAAATTCCCACCTAAAAATCGGAGGGAAAACTCTAGGGGTGTAGAAAGTTCTTCGGCTTCCGCATAGTTTCGAGCAACCAAAGATTTAGCTTACGCCCTATGACACTGCACGTTTGCAGTAATTTTCTAAAAATTTAACACTATCGCACTCGTTTGTTTTAAAAAAAACCAGATCGTTCTCACTAATTTTATAAAATATCGATATTCTTGTCATAAGTTTTTGTAATCATCGGCATTCAACGTTCACTTTTCAGAATGATACCGATTTTTTTATTCGTGTGGCCAAACGGTCGGTTAATGTAGCCGAACTTCTTTCATAAGTTCCTTTTACCTTATAAGTTCGGTTATACGATCCACGAGCGTTCGGTTACATACACGAACTGTAACTTGGATTTAACGAACCGAATCGTTGGGATGATATAGGACACCATGTTCTCCTTCATTTCATGGATATGCAATTTTACTCTCTTAGAGATTGGAGAGTTTACTTATTATTCATCGTCATTTTGGATCGAAAATGTATCGAAAAGGTGACCAAATATCTATGCACACCGGGCTCGGGACTCTTCGACCAGAACATGATCCCAGCTCACTTCATTAAATTACGACTCGATGTATTTTATGGTCATGAAATGATTCAGTCATTACTTCTGTAACTAACAAGTCTAAAAAATGTGATATAATATGATTTGAATCTCACACAGCGTCTGTGCTTATAGATATACTCGCAAGTTCTGTTGTTCATCGGTGCAATGATGAATGTGATGTTCTTGCGGCGATTCGGGAAGCGGAAGATAGCCATATTTTGCAACACTGTAATTGCCATATCCATGTTCGGACTCGGGATCCATTACGCTTACCTCAAAGGCTCAAAGCAATTCCCACTGCTGGCGTGGCTGCCGGTCGTGTTTTGGCTGAGCATCAGCTTCTTTGGTGGTTTCGGCCCAGCGCTTTTGGCTTGGCAGTTGGTATCTGAGCTTTTCCCCATTATGTAAGTTTTTGAATTGAGTAACTTGGACGGCAAGCAAGGTGCATAAGTGCAGTTTTTACTATTTCGAGGAATACGTGTATGACGTTTTGAAATTACACGGATCCTTATGGCGGAAAAAAAGTTCAAACTGACTTTTTGACGCTTAAAAATTGGAATTGGGGAGCAAATTTCTCACAGAATATACATGCTTTAAGATTAGTTTACTTGATTCCATCAATATCTCAATTTTTCCAAAAACTGAACTTGTGCGCCTTGTCCTCAAAGCCCCTCAAGCCCGCTACCTCAAAGACACTCTTTTCTTCTTCTTTTTTTTCGTATGATCGGAAAAAACTTATATTGCAACACACAGAGAATGAGACGAACTGAGTTCCACAGAAAGGAACTAATTCGTATCATAAAGGAAAATAGGTAATGAGTAAATTTAGGTTCAGCAAGTACATACGCCAAAAGATCAAATTCTACAAAAAAATGTACAGTATTTAAAGCATAGAATCGAAGTCTATTGTTAAAATTGCGCATTGGTGAAAAAGAAAACTAAGGCAAATCGACGGTGCAAGTCGGCAATCACGTAACTCTTTTGCGGTGTCTAAAAATCTCCGCAACTATGTTATTCTTTTAAAGGAGAACAAATGGACATGATTCCTTGCAGTTTTTGCAGAATTTTCCTCGCACATAGAAGAAAAATCACGGCAGTTTTAAGGAATTACCGTTGAGTAGTTTTCCGTTTAAAGAATAAAGTATGACAGGAAGTCTGCGACGTCGCAAATCGAGTTATGTGATTGCCGACTTTCACCGTCGAAATGTAAATTAATGACTATTTTAATTAGACGCCCTCAGGGTTAACCTTTCAACAGTTACACTTGGGTGCAAAAGAATGAATGAATTTCCCTTAGCCAAGAAAAAAAGAACAAAAAAGACAAAATAAAAGAAAAGTGAAAAGAAAAAAAACAAAGTTAAAAAATTGTTGTTAAATTTCCAATAAGTTAAGTTCAACTGTCCCATTTCTTTGTCAACTAATATAATAGTTGTCAGGAAAGTTACGCTCATTCCATGTTTACTTATTTTATTTTCAGAGGCCGCGGCCTTGCAACTGGAATCTCTGCTGCTTTCTCGAAGTTAATGGGGGCTGCCGAAGTCAAATCATACCTGTACATAGAGGCATGGGTAGATTTAAGCGGTGTGATGTACCTATACGGGACGGCTACAATTTTAGGTACCCTCTATTTATATTTCTATCTGCCCGAGACTGAAGGGAAATCATTAGAACAGATTGAAGTGTATTTCACTGAAAATTATGATCGAAAGGAAAAATTTTCCATCGGAAAACGAGTAAAATTGGAGGAGAAAAATCCTTCTTAAGAGTAAACATGTTTTTAAGATACTTTTTCGGTGGATTTTTGAAAGCAATACTTTAGTTATTTCAATAACTTCTTCAGTATTCTCCTCCTTAGTTTTGATGTACATGTTAGTGCAAAATCCTGGGAACGTAGATTTTTATCAGCACTTTTTGACGTTAGCACTGAGGGGTAGCTGCTGAATCCTCATCGATCGTGTATTCAATGATCTTAGCAAATAGACAAGATCGCAAATACGTAATCTAGATCATGATAACTAGTAATAAAGTCTCGGACATCAACTTGTTGGGTAAAAAAAAAAAAAATTAATCGGTCACAACTTGAATGGAAAGAATAGGTGAGATCTTTCTTTAAGGAGTGGTGATGATTTGCCAGATATTAAATTAAACAGTGATTAATGTTAAAACATAAACGCATGGTTTAATTTCAAAGATAAAAACAATTACAATTACAATGGAACATCAAAATCAGTTTGAAGGTGGCTGCCGCCAAGCTACTGGCGGCTGCAGTGAAAAACACTTTTTAAAAATACATACACATTGTTATAAAATAAATAGCCAATGTACAGGACAGATCTCAGCAATAATACAAATTTGTACAAAAATATAACACTGTATCATTACAAAATTACTTTAAATTGGAAACAAACTGATGTATATTCGCTACATGATAATCATTACTTGAGAAAGAATTTGATTTGATTTGACTTGTAACAGTCGATATAACTCATTTGGAACAGAGAAAGAAGACTTGTTGAACATTGTATTAGCGAAAAGTTAAAACCTTTATTTGTACACTGAACTAATTAAAATCTTGTATGATAACGGAATATTTTAAGCTTACAGCAATTTCTTTGATTCAACTTTAAGCTTGGCACTTAAAAAAAAGCGGTTCGAAAAAAAAAGAAAATAAGAGATATCCACCCAAATAATTATTTCATGTTGTATTCACGTTGTGTTCAGGAGACGAGTGCTTCTTTAGCTCGAGCTATTCAATGCGAGAAATTTTGCTAGTTTTGCCTGGAAGGCTGGAAACTGTCCAAATCAGTCTACCTTCTTTGATTGAAAAAATGCGCTAGTAATTAACCCAGTTGAGGATTGCCTACATCTGTAACTTTCAACTTACCTGATAGATATACCTAAAGTTTGAGGGCTTAGTATCTGCATCGTAATTCTCTATTTATGAATGAAATTATCCTATACATCCTCAAACGGTTAGTACATTCCCTAGCACAATGCAATTAAAAAAAATGAAACAAGAAACTTTCTTCATTCATAGCCTTCAAAAAGATGCGAGATAAAACTAAAAAAAAAGAAGCCAAAAACATCACAACCCATGCAGCATAGTTTTCAAACGTAGACATTTGCTGAGAAGGAACCGCAATAGATTTGCTACTTAATATTCAGAAATTTGACCATGAAATAAAATTTTATGTGTTAGGTTTATAAATAATCAGTAAATAGTCCATTAACCACACGGAATTCTGAATTTCTGCTACATTGGGATAAGCATAGGTACAAAAGTAATACTTCCCCTAGTTATTTGATCATTCCGCTCTGGACTATCACTATATGATTAAAATTAAAGAATTAAAACTATTCCATTTATTATCGACGAAGATTTAAGGGCAATGAAAAATTGGCTTAATCTTGACTAAACTCTAAAAAAAAAATTAAAACAAAATTAAATAAAACTTTCGTAGTGAAATTGAAAAAAAAACATACTATCAAAATTATGTAAGAGGGAATTAGACTAGCTAAGTTTACAATGTGTCTCACAGAAAAATACTACAAATGACTAGAAAATGACTAGATGAAAAGCACGCTGATTAAAAACTGCTGTAATCCGCCTCATCAGCCTCAGAGCTCATAGTTTCGATGACGGGATACGTAGGTACAAATCTCAATTTGGGATGTTCCAGATTGTTTAATCTTCTTTGGTTAGTGTCTTGTGGAGAACCTAAAGATTCTTCTGGACTTAACATTAAACGTATTCTTCGAAAATGTAGATGGTGCATTTTATTTTGATTCCTTTTAAACGGCTGAACACATGTTTTTCTGAAGCATCACTGTTAAGATATGCATGTTTTTGATAACCCAGTCATACCTGAGAGCTTGCACAATGATCACCAGAGTGTCAAGGAAACGCACCAGAAATCAATCCAGTTAAAGGATTCTTGTGTAAAAAAACGAAATTCTTAGAGAAAATCAAATGAAGATATGAGGTATTTGAACTATTCATTAATTTCATTAAGTTTTCGACGTTAAAAGAAAATGCCGAGCAAAACATTCCCTACATGCTTATATACAAGATACTCCGTGATACGTATATTCTTCTCAGAAAAGAGAGTACATTCCCGGCTAATTTTTTGATACATTGAAGTTGAACACGTTTGTTTATGATGAGTCACCTGTTGCCTTTACATGATATATTTCACCATAAATGTGAGAGCGATTCCAAGTTTTTGGACAAATATTTGGCATATGAAGATGCGAATGATATGTTGGTGAGCAATAGATTTTTCTTTGACATTTTATTAATAACCTTAGGGAGCTTTCCATTAAAAGAATAATGAAGAAAAGCTGTATGATTACATGCTAGTTAAAATTACAACAGCTTAGTAACAGACACACGATGACTTAACACAATGAATTTAAAGTTGTCTGAGCTGTAAAAACTACTTTTAGAGACCTCCTTAAGTTTCCTAAGTAATTTAGTTAAAAAAATTAGCTATAAAAAATTTTTGGACTTTTAAAATTAGGATAGGATACGTCGATTGAATAAATTCTAACGTTCAATTTTGCGTGATGTTCAAAAGAATGGCGGGAGTTTTGAAAAAAAGCAGCTGTTCACTGAAGATGCTTAAAAAAGATTAAATTCTCGCGAAAAAGTATGAACTTGCATCTACAGATATTTTGTGTGATAAACAAATTTATCAGACAATTAACCTTCCATGGTAGGAGATTAAATTTTTTGAAGGCAAAAATGCCAACCAGTGAACTCTCTCTGTAATATAACGTGTCCCAGGAAAAATTTCTCTGAGGTTGGGAGGTTAGTTATTTCTTGAACGTCGTAGGTAAGTACTTCCGCTCAAAATGTATGAGAAGACAACCTAAATAGCAAAGGTATAGGTTGCTGTAGAATGGGTCCGACGCTAGGACGTAATAATTTTCTTTTATGTTCACGCCTGAACAAAGTATCAAAACAAAACAAAATCGTCATGTGAATGACAAGAATGCAAACATTAATGGCAGGTCAGGATAAGGCTCAAGGTTTGTGGAATATTTTCTCAACAATAAAAACCTCTCCATTTCGGAAAAAAAGGTAGACCCGTTCACATTTTGCTATGCAGAGAGTTTACAGAATTTACAGACTTGAAAAATGTGCAACGAGCTTATATTTTCGTGATAATGTAAATGTCAAGATAATGATCTTAACTATGATAGTCATTGCCATTAATAAATCTTAAATTGAAAGCTACATTTGAAAGAATAAACTACTAGGTCTCCCTTATTCAAATTCAATGATGTTCATTTTTTCAAAAAAAATTTTGAAATGGGATGATTTTTTAACTTAACCGAGATACATGTATATCATCATGCGAGTGACCTTTTTTTATCTATCAGGCTTGTTTTCTTGAGGTTATCTACAACCAAATGTCTGGAAAATAAAAATACCAATTGTTCCTCACCTTACAATCTCGAGGACTTCATACCTTGTCCCGCAAGAGAAAGACCGTCGTCAAATTTTCAAGATCAGACGTACTTCACTGCTGCATTGAGAAGGAAATTTCGGCCGTATGCATCGTAAAGTGGTGTTGTAACTCGGCCGTGCTACATGGTCCATGAATCTGTAATTTCGATTTTGATGAAAGATTCCTCGGCTCATGCAACCGAAGTCCTCCACAGCTCGGTTCATGCTGCAGAACTATTTTAACATTTCACTCTGGTTTGAGTGTTCGGTTACATGAATCGAAGTGCGGCAACAAGAGCCGGTTAATGTATACATGGACACAATTAGTATAATGGATATACGATACCTTCCTGCGTTTCATAAGACCGAAATTTCCTCTCGGCGTAGTCGTTCAATCAGTGAATCCGTAGATAACCTGTCTAGAGCTTCGGGGCTCAGAAATTCCCACCCTTGAGACGGTCAAGAGAGGCAAAAGTGGTGTCTTACTGGAGCTGCATGGTGACCCAGACAACGGATCGCGGGTGGACAAGACCACCGATCTCACAGTTGACCGTGCGAGTCTCACCATTAATCACAAAAAGCGCCTCATCGGCAGGCGTCACCATGTAGTGCCCGAAGATCCCGGATGCTGCGATCGGCCGATTCGGGTTCCCCCATTGCGCCAACGCGGGTTTCATCGCTCGCCCCACGCCGGTGATCATCTCTACCTTACCTGTTGGCAAACGAATGAAGTTGCAGTTCAGAATTTAGATTTTAGATTTGTCGGTAGAAATGAGGGGGGACAATGTATAATGGGTGCAGTATCGGATGGGGGGGAGGAAACAATGTAATATAGTGGGTGCAATACCGGATGGGGGGGGGAGAAAACAATGTATAATGGGTGCAGTACCGGATGGGGGGAAGGGTCATCGCCCCGGGGTCTCAGACCACGAGGGGGCCCCTCCAAGGTGGTTGAATTCTCACAATTTTCCGAAATTCGATTAGGACACGGTGATTTTTTCCATACAGGGTAAATCGTTGAAAGGGTGAAATGCACGAAGAAAAAAATTCAGTATCCGCCGGTGGCCTTGAGTTTTGGTTTTCCAGCTGGAAAATGACAATTTTTGTGGTTTCTTAAAGCCTCTTTGTTTGACCCCAAAAATAATTGGGAATTTAACACGAAACAGTCCATGAGTTTACTTTGATACGAGAGTACCGCCTACCGAGTAAACGGTACCTAAAATGGAGCGCAGGACCGCCGAAGCACGGTCTTAACTTTTTACCTACGTTGGTATCAATGAAGCCGACTCGCACTTTTTTTCTTTATCACAAACCACAATGTGTTAGTGCACTCACGATGGAAATTTTGTTCGCCTTAACTACATATTAAATAAAGCTTGTTGGAGATCTTACCTGTGACCAAATTCAAGAAGAGGATGTCCTCCTTGTCAATGGCGCTGGCATAAAGATCATATCCATGGGTAGTTTGAGAAGGATAGAATGTCAAGTCACTAATGTTTAATGTTGTTTTCACATCAAACAAAAATTTCAGACCTCCCTCTGAAAGTGAAAAATTA
Source organism: Bemisia tabaci (assembly GCF_001854935.1). Lineage (NCBI taxonomy): Eukaryota > Metazoa > Arthropoda > Insecta > Hemiptera > Aleyrodidae > Bemisia > Bemisia tabaci. The sequence goes on from NW_017557621.1 coordinate 8,503,684, forward strand.
CAAGTTACTTTCAATATACCATTATTTGAGAAAATAATTTGCGTATCGATGCACAGAGCATCAATAGCCGAACACTTTGATAATGCCTTCGAATGATTTAAAACCTAAGCCTTCATTTTGAAGTGCATCCATGTTGAATTGCATAAATGTACAAGTATAGGGAGGTTGCCTTTTTTCTAACTCTATGAAGCACTAAGCGATCGAAATTGTATATTACATTGCATACCGGCCGTTTAATTGTGCTGGAAAACAACAATAAAAAAAGAGAAAAATAGAAAAAAAGGGGAAAAAAACACCTAAGTATGCTTGGACTTGATGACACATTATTCCTTGAACTTATTGTGAGGATTTTTAAGTCATACGATGCTAGTTTAGTGTCAAAATTGGAGAAAAAGATCATTTGGAGGTATTAGCCAAAGGTATTTATTTTGCGGTTGTTCCCTAACACTTTCAATTTTAAGATTGAACAATTAGATTTTTATGTTGGGAGTATGAGGATAAAATAGCAAACATTTACCGGTCACTTGTTGAATGATTAGAGTGACTCCATCAGCTTTCCTGGATAACGTCACCAATATCCGGCTATTGGGCGAGAGTGTGGGAGTGCCAATTAGTTCTGGCTTTACACTTATCACGGTGTCCGTCAAGTAGTCCAGTAATAGTTGGCCTGTCTCTTCTTTCGTTAATGGCTCTACGCACTCAATTATGACAAACCCGTCTGAACAGAGTAAAATATATCAATATTATACACTGACTGAATAAAAAATGAAGATATATAAATCAAGTTATACACATATATTGTGAACAAATGCTGTTGTATGCTTCTTCTTCCTTTAAAAAATTATTATTTTTTTTAACTTTTTAATGAGCCTCTCGCACGAAATTTTACGAACTTGTAACTTTTTTATAACCCTGCAAACATCTCTTGCCACGTTCCCATTCTTAAGTTGTGTGGGCCTTGTTGTAGCAAATACTGACATACGTATTAAGAAGAGACCTAGAGAGCTCGAAATGCATTTTTTTCTTCTTTTTTTCAAAATTTTCTCATAAACTAGAAGTAAGGATACAGAATAAAATACTCAAAATGTTTTTGTTGTGGATTTATAAAGCCTGCGCGTTTATTTGATCCTATGACCAAGAAGAACACTGCAGCATAGATACAACACATTTAGAAGCTGACAATGAATAAGACAAATCATTTGGACTTACATAGAGCTGAAAACTGCATTGTTTGAGGAACACAGTTGTATGGTGACAAGTCTACACTGCGAACATACCGCATATTTCCTAGATCCAATTTGTATAGCCCTCGTTGATTTGTATGGCTAACATATCCATATTTCAGCATATGGTTCATGTCCTGTGACAGAAACACGCAAAAAACGAATGTTACAAAATCAGTGTCTTCGAAGTATTCTTGTGTAGACTTTGTCAGGATCCTAATAATATACAGATCAGCAATATTTTCTTTTTTACTAGGTGCTTGTGCATGTTCAATGGACGAGAAGAGTAACTAATAAAACTCAATTAAAATTATTTGCATTGTAACCAAAATTATCACCAAGAGTTTCACAAAAACGCCGAAAAATTTAGGATCAAATCGGAATTATGGTGGGTTCAGTGAGCAATTCAAAAGCGTAGTTTCGTGAAAAACTATTTAAAAGTATAATTTGTTACATGTAAACTGCTTGAACTTTAATTCAACTCAGCAGCCTTTATTGGCACAACAATGAACTAAACCGCTTGCAACCTTGATCGGAGATTTCCTCATTCCAAAATGCCTGAAACGGCCCATTTTGGTTTTTTTTTTTCGACGTGCGAGGTAAAAATCCGATCCAATATTCTGCCGAGCTAAGGAAAAACGCCGTATGAGTATTTGAGAGTTGCAAAATTTCCCCAAATAAAACATGCATTTTTGAGGAATGTTATGCATATTTTTCTTTGAAATTTTCAAATATTGTAGATCAAATTGCGAACACAATTTTTTGAAAATTCGAAGAAAAATATTCACAATTTTTCCAGTAAATTCGTTTTGTATCGAAGGAAAATGACAACGCTTGAAGATTCATACGGCGTTCTTTCATAGCACGGCAGTATTATCCTTAATAGCGCGGCCAACCAGGATTTTTCCCGGTTTTCTCGCTTGCCTGTCTGCCCCTGTGCATTTCTTCTATGGTCGTTTACATTTTTATTAATTAAAGCATCGAGAATTTGTGTAGTCTTATGTGACATACCTGAACAGGTGGCATAAAGAGGTCATTGACAAGATCAAAGTGACCATCTATTGGCTCTGGATGGACGGTGTGGTGCTTGCGTTTCTGAGCTGCACCCCTGATCACTTGCACCGTCCCTGCGCCGCTTTGGCTTGTGTCCCTCCAATTTAACACCCACACTTGGTCCAGATGTGGCACATAGTGCAATGCCACAGGATAACTGTCTGTGGCTACCACCTGCGAAACAAATCATGCAATGAAATTCACTTGGAGCAAAAATGCCTAGATCCCTCTCAAAACCTCAGTTAGTAGTAGTAGTTAAGTACGGACAGTTGTAGTTCTTCCTTGGTAATAGTACATAGTCATAGAAAGCTGCAAATGTGTGTTTAAAAATGTAAATAAATTTTGAGAATCTAACAGGGGTGACCATGTTCTAAGATTATCCATGAAAGAATCCTTAGTGGATTAATTATATTTTAGGAACTGCGTTGTTGATTTATATATCACTTAAAAAAACTTCTTTTATGTGATATTCTCATGATCCAGAGGCTTGTAGAGAAAGGAGAGGAAAGAATGTTTTAAGAAAATTATTGACTTACATCAACAACGACCATTTGAATCTTGCTTATTACAAGAACTCTATCCTTTGTCGGCTGGGTGACGTAAATATACCGGTTTGCGACATTGATTGCTTGACCCCAACTACAGTTAACACCTTTGTCGCCACAGACATACTCCTAAAACATGAACGAGGAGGTCAAAGTAGATAGAAAAGAGAGGCGGGATTAGTAGTAAAATTATATCAATACTGCTTAAGGTGATTCGATGGACGCCATATTTTGTGTCAGAGCGGCATGCAATGTGGCGCATCAATTGGTTCCATTTTTTCAGCTACTCGTCATTTTTTTTCCAATTTTGAGATCGCAATTCTGTTGTAAGGAGACTAAATCACTCACTTACCAATTTTCACAAAGAAATTCAACGTAATAAAGGCGTGATTTTCTTAAAGAGAAAATATCGCATTCAAGTGCAGTTTCGATATCAGTATTGAATGCTATGTTTTCTTTCTAAAAAAAAACCACGCGTTTATAACCTTGAATTTCTTTGTTACAATTGGTAAGTGAGTGCTTTAGTCTCCTGACAACAGAATTGCGATCTCAAAATTTAGAAAAATGACGAGTAGTTGAAAAAATGGAACCAATTGATGCGATTTATCGCATGCCGTTCTAACACAAAATATGGCGTCCATCGAATCACCTAAAAGAATGCCTGTCTCTCTTGATACGTTGAAGCGCTTTCAATTTCGTATGTTACTGTGCAACACTTCTGTTGCGAAATAGTTACTTGAAGCGTCGTGGCGCGCCGCGGCGGGCGAGGGCGACCAGCGTGACACGCGCATTGGCGCCTACAAACCTAACAGGGATACTTCACGCATTGCGCAATGCGTGAAGTATCCCTGTTAGGTTTGTAGGCGCCAGTACGCATGTCGCGCTGGCATGGCAGCAGGCCGGCCGCTCCGCTCTGTGTTAGGCGCTAATATTTAAACTCGAGGAGTCGATCTCAAAATTCGAGAAAAATGATTAGTAGCTGAAAAATAGAGCCAATCGATGCGATATATCGCACGTTGTTCTGATACAAAATATGGCGTCCGTCGAATCACCTTAACCAATGTTTGTACAGTATAAAGTATGAGATGTGTTGCCCTTCGCTGTGACGTTTCAGTCTCTTTTATTTTTTCTCTTCGAGAGGGCAATATTTAAATTATTTTTAACCCCCATACCCACATTTTGCAATGAGGAGCATTTAGGAGAAGAGGGGGGACGGATTATATTATGCGTTCTCAAGATTTTCATTTACTTCGGCACTTCCTGTTCTGATATATGAAAACTAATCCTGCTCACGGTATATGCCTGAGAAATGTTTTCTCCAAAATGGTGAAAATTGTGAAAAATCCCGATTTGAGCCGTTGCACAACTGACCGACTCAAATTGAATCTGTAGATAGAACAATAGGCCTAATTTTTTTTAAAAAAAAGATCTCGTATAAGATCTGGAAAGTTAAGAAATGAAAAATTCATGTAAGACATCAGCGTAACTGACCTGTGTCCCAGGTATTATATCCGTTGACTGGATTTGGTGGTAAAGGCGACAGGCAGATGGTTCATAGACAGACACTCCCCAATCGTGGAAGGTGAAAAATCGCCGTTCCTCATTCGGGGCCGCTAAAAAAAGTATCAGATATTTTCATTAAGCAAATTAAAAATCGCAACGTTGTTTCAAATAACTTAATTTTGTTTGAAATTATCACAACAACAAATTATTACTTTCTTTTCACGCACACTTTCGTACTACGCCGTAACCTCTCTAGCATGCAGAGAGTGCGTTTTTACAATTAAAGGCGAAACTCATCGATTCTTAATCACACAAATGATTTCAAATAGATGACCTATGAAATTTCAGTCGCGCAAGTTGACAATCAACGTCAATGCGACCGACGATTCGTCAAAAAACCTCATTCACACTTGACTTTCATGCCGTAAGTTCCGCATCTTAAGTAATTAAAGTCATTAAGTACGGCACTTAAGTTGCGCAAGTTGAAGGAAGGAAAAAACGCGGAAAGGAAAAGGGAGGAAGGGATGATCACTAAGAATTTTACGAAAAATTGAGGATCATTTAAAAAAATGTCCAACTCAAACACCAAACTGACAATGAAAATAAAACTTCAATAACAGGGTCTGAACTTTTATTCGTATTTCCCCCCCTTTTTTTTGAGTGCGTGTCGCACGAGGTGGTTTTAAAATGTCCAAAAAAACACCCAGATTCGTAGTAGCGTTTTAAACAACTAAGTTTTTCCTTTCAGGAAACCGAAGTTTTCGGTCACCCGAATCAAAGTTTAGCTTATATGACTGAAATCTTTGTTAAGGTAGGTGAACCGAAAGACTTTGACGTTCAATATGCACCGAACTTTTTCCCCTATGCTTGCGCAGTGCTCCCATTTCCCGAAATTAGCACCGAATTCCGGAACTTTTGTGATTTTCCTGAATGTTTCTCGGAACTTTTGAAATATCCAAAATTTTCAATATCTTTTGCATTATCCGGTACTTTATCGGGACTTTTGAAAAAATCCATAGAGAATCCCGGAACTTTTGGAGTGAAAGGAATTGGAACAAAAAAGTTCCGAATCCCGGACCTGTTGACGGACATGGAATGGGTGCACTGTGCTTGCGATATCTTTTGAAAAGCCTTATTTTTGAATTCCCTGTTCTTTTGGGTAAAGCGTCGGTGAACCATGAATAAAGAGAGGTTGAGGCTTACTCGGAGTGGGCTGTTCTTGAATGATGAGCGAGGAGATGTCGCGGGTGACACCGCCGATGTTGGAGGCTTGGCACATGAAGGCGCCCGTGTCGGCGTACTCCGTGTTCCGGATTCGGAGCTCGGTCCCGTTGCCGACCACCTCGTACTTGCGCGGCGAGTCCAGCCGCAGCGGCTCCTTATTCTTCAGCCAGTCAACCTGCAACAACAACCACAGTCCAAGGCTCACACCGGAATCACACTCTGAATGTTGGGGTTGAATGTGGCTTGAATGTGGAAGTCATCGGTCCGATGCCTGAATTTTGCGCGTGCCGCGCAAAATTCAGTAACGAGGCTCAGCGACCATTGGATAATGTTGGGTTTGTCTGAACTGTGCGAATAGATTTGATACAAATCTGCGTGTAAAACTCGAATTTGCAAAATTTCAGCCGTTCAGCGATGACAGTTGACTTCCACATTCAACGTGTGATTCCAGCAACATTTGCACCACCTAACTTCTTATCGGTTTAAATTATCTTAAATATACAGGGATGGAAAAAAAAATGTTGGTTACTGGATTCTTCATTATCCTCAGGAAACTTAACGACGATTATATTTCGTCGCGCCTCTGGCGCAAGGGCGTATCTCGGTATCTGCATGAGCCCTAAAAAGCATGAATTCATATGTAAAAAAGGGCTCACGTAGAAATCAAGATAGGTGTACGCCTTTACGTCAGAGGGACGAAGATTTCTGTCCGCCCAGTGAAAATGGTCTCATGGGGAAACTACGGTACGGGTTCTCATGGGAACCCATTGGGAACTAGCCCAGGTTTCATGGAAAACCTGAAGGAGCTTGAGGGAACCATTTGGGAGTCCTGCTAGCTCCCCCTTAGGGAGAGGGAGCGTTATAACCACACGTGTTTGAATCAAAATCTTAGAAAAATCCAGAAATTAGGTAGGCTGACAAAAAGAGAGTCCTTTTCTTACCTTGGGAAATGGTTCTCCGACAACATGACAGAGCATTGAGGCTACCTCTCCTGGGCGACGGGATTGAATTTTTGGTGTCACTTTAACTTGAGGTACGGCTGAAATGCAGACAAACATCATTATTTTACGAATAATATCGATGATGTGGGGAAACTATTAGGTCATCAAATCGATGTCGATGGCTATACCATGTACATTGGTTCACAACAAAGCAGATGTCTATTCACAATCATGCTATTGCACGAGGTACCGATGTTAAGTTAAATGTATTCCTAAACATTACGTGATTTTCGCCCGGGAAAACTCTTAGGAATAAATAAAGTAGGCAATTTTGAAACTCATTAATTGATATATCCATGGCTAAACTCAAAAATGCGTTCCTGCGCCTTTGCAACTTTTGAAAATATTCTATGTATGTTAAAGGAAAAATTAAAAAGCTTTGGAAATCATTAAATTAGACACGGAACCACCTGAATATTTTCAAAACACACGTTACATTTTCCTTCAATACATATATTTTTTTTTCATCAATTTAAATGAGAATAATCCGTGCAGAGCGTGCAAACATTTCAAAATCATGAGTTGAAAAACGCTGACTCCGCGAGTTTTAATATTACAGCCTAACACAGAGCAAAATGCGCACTGGCGCCTACAAACCTAACAGGATACTTCACGCGTTGCGCAATGCGTGAAGTATCCCGGTTAGGTTTGTAGGCGCCTATGCGCGTGTCACGCTGGTCGCCCGCCACGCCGCGGAGTGCTACGGCGTTTCAAGCAACTATTTCGCGACATAGGTGCTGCTCAGTATCATACGAGAGTAAAAGCGCTCCAACGTATCAAGAATGACAAACTTCCTTTAAGGGTACAGAGCTTTCCCTGCAAAATAAATCACGATACTACGTTACAAAAAGAAAGCGGTAATCTAAAAAACTCACTTAGTCCTAGCATCCGTATTTAATAACTTTTAGCATAATGTTTGAATTTCATTAGAGAAAAATGTGACTTGATTTAGGCAGAAACATTATTGAGTACGCCGTCAAGAAGATTTTATTTTGAATCAAGAATAAAATAGCTGAATAAAAGCGGGTTTCTGCTTGATTTAAGTGACTTTTCTTTTTATTTTAGCATCCTTTTTTCTCTAAACAGGCATTTTTCTCTGTATTGATTTATAAGGAAATCTTCTCGGCGGTAAATTTGAGCATATTTCTGCTTGAATTGAGTCACTTTTTCCTCTAATTAAGTGCAAAAACCATGCTTAACATTACTGGATCCAGATACTAGGACTTAGCAAGTTTTTCGACTACAGCTCTCTTTTTTTCGTCGTCACTCGATTTAATTTGCGAGGGAGCTTCGTGCTTTTGAAAGATGCCATTAATCATGATACGTTGGGGTGCTTTCAATCTTGTATGATACTGTGCAACGCCTTCATGGCGAGATAGTGGTTTGAAGCGCCGCGGCACGCCGGCGCCGTCGCGAAGTTATCGTACACAGGAAAAATCTAGGAGCCTTTAGCTAAGGAAAATCAAATGGTTCATCCGGTTCAGTTGTAAGAGGATGGCATTTTCTTGAAAGATAATTAAGACCTGTTGCACCAAAGAGGTGTAGAGAGTTTTAGTGAATTTTCCCTCATGGAATTGACGCCAAAATTCTCAATTATATATTTGTTTTCGTTTGGCCAACCAAACAAACAAAAAACGAGCAAACCCTCATTCTTCCAAGACATTATACATCTCATCCAAAAACGTCGTGAGCAAATGTTGTTTGTATTTGCATGTTGACCAATTAACTTTGGGTCTCAATAATTGATAAGTGGGCAAAAACTCCCCTGCCGCAAAAACGCGTGTACTTAAACTACCGGAAGTAACAAGTGCTCCGACAAAAAATCGTTGACGAAATGTCCTGTAACCGCAACAATATCTTCCTAAAAGTCCTATCTACAAAGGGAAAGTGATGACACATATACGTTGTTTCTAAAATACCTAAGCTAGTAATGGGAATTTCTCATTGAAAAATGTAGTCCAATAATTGCACTGGTAAAAAAACCTCTTGGTTCACGAGTGCAGTTTCTTGTCGCCGGATTTAAGAGTCTGGGCTCTTGTTTCAATGCAAAATCCGCTTGAAACAAGAGTTCAAGACTTTTAAATCCGGCGACAAGAAACTGCACTCTTAAGTCAATGCAATGCGGCATTGGTCCAAGAGGTTTTTTTTACCAGTGTGATGTTGGGAAGCTCTAGAGACTATGAAACTTACTATGGACGGTGAGGACGTGGGTCTGGGTGAGCTGGTCGTTGGTCTGGGCGTGGCAGGTGTAGTTGCCAGCGTGGACGAGCTGGATGCGGGTGAGGTAGAGAGAGCCGTCGGCGAAGACGCGGACGTCCTCCTCGCCGAGGGAGGCCAGGTCGGCGTCGTAGCGGCGCCACACGATTGGCGGCTGCGGGCTCCCCGTCACGTCGCACTTGATCTCCACGTTGTCGCCCACCCGGGCCTCCAGGTGGTTCGTCTCCAGCGCCTTGTCCAGGCTCACCACCGACACGCCTGCGACAAATCCAAAGGCTCTTAGTTAACCAGATCCAAAACGACGGAAAGTCGACACCAGGCATGCGGCACACAAATCAGCGGGCTGATTCTTGACATTCATAGACAAAGCTAGAGACAAAGAAGACAAAAAGGATACGGAGGGATCCTATTGGTGGAAGCTGGTGGTTGCAATAGACAAAGGACGTGGATAATAGACTAAGTAACGGCAACCCTCGAGAGACCCGATAATTAGTCCATCATTTACCCCCTTAGTCTACAAGAATCACCCTGTTCTACCAGTAGGATCGCTCCATGCTCCTTATGTTGTCTCTGTCTGCAGTTTTGTCTATCAATTTCAAGAATCAGCCCGCAGAGACAATTCAAATGAAGGGTTTGGAGGACAAGGCGTATAAATGCAATTTTTGAGGAAATTTTACATTTATGATTTAAAATAAAGTTAGTCTTGAAATATACTTCGAAAAAATTTACACTCCCAAATTCCAGTTTTCAAATAAAAAAGAGAGCTTAAAATTGCTTTCTGCTATAAGGCTCCTTGTAATTTTGAAACTTTGAAAACGTGTTTCTTGAGATTGCAAAACTGCACTTATGCGCCTTGTCCTCCAGGCCTTCTTCTTCAAATAATCCGTTTAAGCCAAAAGCTACACAGAGCATGCAGCACAACAACCAGAAGTCGTTCGTTATGATGGGAGTCACATGGATAGAAAACAATCTTGTTGTGTGGTAGAAGTAGGAGCTTTCTGCGGGGTAGCCAGAAGGACACCATATTAAATGGAGTCTTGAGAGTACAGTGAGGCACTGAGGCACCTTATCAATCTGAAAAACTACGTCAGCTCCAAAGAGAGGTTTAGGGTTTTTTACAAAGTTCTAACGGGAGATCCGAGGAATCTCAACGGGAAAAGTTTGAAGAAATAGTTTCAGAGATGATTCTGCGCTGTTCTAGCTAAGAAATTGATTGAAGTACGATATCGAGAAATATCCACATAAAATGCCGATTTTTTATGAAGGAATAGAGTTTCTTGAAGTTGTTGGAAAGAGGCATCTGAACTTTCAACTTTTAGTGCAGCTTAGTTTATAGACAGCACCTTACGCACTCAACAAAGCATCACTTAACAGAGTTGAAAATTCTCCATTACAATACAAGTACTATGGTCTCCAAGAAGATAAAAGATCTGCAGTTAATTCGGACTGACTGAGAGGTGCGAATCTTAAAAATTGACAGTACGAAAATACTTAAAAGCTTCGAGCAGGCAACGTTCGTCTCAAATGAGAACTAACATACCTACAACGATAAAAGATGAAAAAAGTCCAATACAATAAAAGGATAACGTAATCTTTGTGTAAAATGATCGGCTGAGAAGTGTCATGAGTGATGGGTGCAAATTAGTGTTACTTTATCCTACGTAAAATAATATAATCTCATCATTGGCAACGCAGAACTCTCAAAATTTATTTTTGCTATATTATCGGTACTTGAAAATCTTATCTTAGGAAATTCTTTTGAAGAGGATATAGTGCCACTTAAGATATTCATAATCAAACTAGTGACGATCAGCAGGTAAGCGATATTAAACCGTGGACCGCAGAGCTTTGTAAGATATTCTCTCTTCAATACATCATAATGTAAGAAAGGAAGAAGGGGAAAACCCCTCATTCATTGACGAAAAAATATAGGATACCCTAAATTTGCTTATGCGATGTGACAATTTAATCAACAATAAATAGTTAACATGAAAATCCTTCGAGAATACGTTTTCTTTTCTCTCGAATTAATAAATATGTGCCGTTAACACATAGGTTCGTGGTGGTTTTTTAACTAAAAATATGTGTCCGTTTTGTGCATATTTTTCTACGTATTCGGAGTACAAAATAGCATCATCGTGCTTCCAATGTTATCTTATTCGCACAAACCCGTTTAAAGATTCGCAATATTTGACGTTAATGTATGATTCATGGCAAAATGTCAACGTCTGTCTTAAAAAGGTCATTTATTTATTTTTCAAGGAAAAAGGAGCTCAGCTTTTATTGCCAGAGGTTTGAATTGTTCCGGGATCCACAGTCCGTTTCAGTATTCGTAAAAAAAAATGTCTCAGAGAATTAAGGAAAGAAAGAAAATCTGTTTTGAAATTAAATTTTTCATACTGAGATTCAATGAACGCCGACGGAAAACAGGGGGAGGGAAAGGAAGACGGACAGAAAGCATGATTTTCACTCGTTTCCCTTTTTGTGGAGAGAGTTTTTCAGATGAGTTTTTCTGTCGAGCCCTTTTTTGGGTGGAATTGAAATTGAAAAGAACGCCCGGATTTCTCGAAATTGGGGCCTGGAAGAGATAACTTGTTATTAATTACACGCGGCGCATCAGGGATCAAACGAAGAAACCGTCCCTTCCGAGGGCATTGCCACATTTGGTGATATACTACGAGTCATTTTTAGACAGAAATTACTCTCTAACAGCTGCGTATTTACAGAGTATTGTTTAAATATGATGCTTGTATCCATGGTACTAATCCATGTCACTAATGGTATTTTTAAAATGATTTAACAGTATTTAAATTTGATAGATAGGTTTTTGAATTGTACCTGAGCCATAAGGTTCGTATCTTATTTTTTCATTTTTTAGGTTCATAAGTCCAGCTGAGAATGGACACGGAATTGGCCCGAAACGTCCTGACTGTTGACTTCATTTGAACTTTTATACGGTTATTATTTTAATATATTTCTTTCCTTTTTATGAAGAATAAATCTGCACTCATCGCGGTGATAAAACGTTACTTTGAATAGGTATTCACAAAAACTTTACCTAATGCATTATTCCTTGCAATCAATCTAACATAGTATGCATATACCTATCTGCCGTATAATTGAATGAAATGGTGCATAAAAACGTCAAAAAAGGCTTAAATTAAACAAAGAAGGGGGAAAGCTTATTAGAAATTTTCTTTATCATCGCGGTTTGATTATTTTGAATGGAGATCGTCTTAAAGTGTTTAATAAAAATATTGGAGGGAAACATTCAATTTTCAAAATTTTGATCTCCAAAAATGAGTCCGAATTTCTTTTAAAGGCACGAGACCCTAAATAATGTTTCCACTCCAAACATGTTTTTTCCTCTAAAATTCACCACAATATCACATACATAATGTACAGCCAGGGCTTCCTCATTTTGACAATTTGTTCAGTAACATTGAAAATCATGCCCTCTTGTAAAATAGTCTCAGAAGTTATGCTAAAAGAGAACTTGAGCTGTTTGCTTAAAAATCGCAGATATCTGAAAGAAAATCGGAAGCTTCAACGACGCCTAGGCAACGTCGGAAACTTGACTGCGTTTTGCCGCGCCCGAAAAGACGTTAGCTAGCGCTCACAATGACACGATGAGCATTAAGCGAAGGCTAATCGATTTTTCATAATTTATGACTACAGCTGTAAGGCCCCTTTAAAAATAAAGCGGCTTCTCTCTAATTATTCTGCAAAATTCTTCTTCAGCGAAGTATCCACAGATATTTATGACCGACGTAAAAAGCCTAAAAATAATCGCATCTATTAGTGTAGGTACAAATTTGTATTCGATGTAATGTGACCTGGACCAATTTTGGCAGAATACACCAAGGCACACTATCGATGGGTTGAATAAGCGTTGAAGCGCAGTCTGCAGTGTGTACATCGCAAGCAACAAATTTCCTTCGATGAAAGAGATATGCAATTTCACGACTGCGGTGCTGTTATAGTTGCTCATTTCAATTGGGGTCAGGCATGAACGAGGATTCTGAGGCCCTCGCACCGTGAAAAGCATGCATCACATCATTGAAATTACTTTTAGAGCAGAGGGAAATTTGTCTGGATAGTTGTGAGTCAGTCAGTAGGATGGTTCCTCATAAAATTGATTTTGCATAAAAACCTACTCCGCGTTGATTCATACATTGTAGATGACTGGTTCTGCGTGAAACTGAAGATATATGATTAAAATTGTGTTCACGGAAAGTAAACGAATATCCTTCAAGAAATTGTATAGTATTTGAAATTCGACTTAACAAGTTAACACAGAACCTGATTGACACATTAGTACGTCGTGCTGCTGCTAGTGAGTTGTGTTCACCGTATGTAACAATAAGCATAGTTTTGTTGGTTTAAAAACTCAATCACACGTTTTTTTGACCGTTCATGCTATGAACTTTGAGTGGTTATTAATAGCATAATCATGAAAATTCTCCGTATATTTGAAAATATTTTTTGCATACGAAATAAAACACGGAAAGCTAATTCCATTGCATTACAACTCGAATATTTTGTGCTGGTAAGCGTTTGTCAGTTTGTGAAACTCATCATGCTTTCTATGTTAGTGATCCCAACTTGCCCAACGCTGGTCATTCCTGACAAAACATACCGCCAACGATGCCATTAATTTCTCAGACACGGGTTTTAAGGAATCTACACTGGGACCTTGGATAGTTGGATCTGCTCCAAGTAAACGTGTAGCACCTTTAGACCCTCTCCATTCCACCGCTTTCTGACTACGAACAGGCGGTGCGGGAATCGACTTATTCCGATCTGGACGTAACAGATTAACGAAGTCCATGCGCAAAATAAAACAAACCCTGCTCTTTACAGCCACCCTACATTCTAGCTCTACCAGGAAAAAGCTAATGTTACCCTCAGAAACAACTAGTAACGAAAAAAGACAATTTCGCATTCGCAAAGTTCATGGTCCATTGATATTGACCGCACAGACTCTCTGATCACAGATCTCTCTGTGCCACAGAGTGATGATACTGAGGGCCAGACAAGTAGACTAGCACTACTTTATACGTATGTCGAGGGCAATCAGTCAAATCTAGGCAATTTATCAAATACCTAGGTAGATAATTAAATTTTCAGAGTTTACGAGGTTATTTACGTTTTCGCAAAGACCTCTCTAATTGTCAATATTTTGAGACAAAAATCCGTTAAAGTACAAACTGTCATTTTACATGTATTTCCCGTTCAAAATTGCTCCTCACAATTCTTCATCCGTCCATTTTGTGAAAACTTTTTATTTTACGAAATGCTGCATATTTTGAGATAATATCGTATAAAGGACTGGAAAAAAACGAATTTACGATCGTATGAAACAAGTTTTTACAGGGAATTATTTTCCACTTGATTAGAGAATTATTGCGTCTACGGTTAGCAAAATAATCAGAATTTCAGTCTAAATAAGAATATTTAACTACTTGACTAGGTATTTGATAAAATGCCTCATTTGACCATTTGCCTGCGACAGATATACTACTAAGAAGCAAGGAGTTCAGTGCAGCGTTACAGACCGATAAAAAGGGTACAAACTGATTGAGGAAAAGGGAAAGTTGTGTGGTTTGTGCGTCATATAATTTATAGATGTCCCATAACCATGTAATAAGGAACCGGACAGACGACAGAAATAATTACGGACAGACAACGGAGATTACGGACACACGTCTACGTACGGAAGGGAAGGGGTGGAATCACTTACTGTACAACTTACTGAACGCTGCGTAGAACTCGTTGAGCGAGAGCTCGCCATCTTTGTTCTCGTCGTTGAACACCAGTAAGTCACTCAAAGCACACTGCTTGGACAGCTGTTCTAGATGCTCCTTCTCGAACACCTATATGAACAGAGAGTCATCATTTTGAAGAGGGATTCTCCATGAAATTTTATGAAATTTTGGCACTTACATAGGAGTCACAGTATGTTTAACGATCTGCGCAACATTTGTGACCGTCCAAACGAAAAAGGAGCCCATATATAAAAATAATGAAAATGAAAGTTTTATCGATATTTGAACGTATTATTGTTTCAAGGAGCCATGTATACATTGATTAAATGAATATGAGCTGTTAGTGCCAACACATATTTCATTTGGCCATAAATATGTCCATTTGAACGTAGAGCAGGAGTGTTTTGCAAGCTTGGAACGGCTTCCCAAAATAGTCAAACGAAGGTTCATGGTATAAAATTGTACGCAATGCGATGTATCTCACACCACTTATGGGCGTAAAAACTTGGACAAAATAACTGGCGACTTCCATAGAAATTTCAAAATCCGACTTTCCGATTCAACTTGCCGAAAATGCATTAACTAAATGTTTGTCTCTATAGACGCAAACGCAATAACATATTTTCACTACTCGTGTAAAATTATAGAAAACAGAGAAAAATTTGAAAAAAAATCAATTCTAACTTCCAAAGTGAAGGCTCTGAAAGAGGGAAATGACCTGGGACTAATCTTGTTACATCTCGAGATATTTTTTTAAATAGAGTCGGAATTTGTTGCATTCGTTTACATTTTGCGGTAACCTGACTTTACAATAATAATTTCATAGTATTCATAAATAAATTACCTGATTCAACTCCTCTTCTACAAGGCGAGAATCACTATTTAAATCACAATGCTTGAACAAGGCGTTGACGAAGTACTCTCTACCAGCACTCCAGGCATCTAACGTCACCAACTTCTTCCGCATGTGCAGCAACAGATTCTCCTGTTGAACAAAAGATGGTGTAGAAAATACATGAAAACAATTTCAAAAATTAGAATTCATAGATTCACGTGTTCAGCATTTTTTGTGAAATTTTCTCAACGACGCTAAATATGCTCACAAAATGTCGGCGTTCTTCCTTAGCACGGCAGAAATGGACCGTGTCTAGCAGAAAAGAACCGAGCCACATCAGATATTGCCAGGTTTAAGTGGGCAATCTATTTTTTTCAAGAGAGCGTTTGTGCGAATTTCTATGAATATTTCTAGGAATTAGCTTCGTACGATGCAGAAAATCCACCGAAATTTACATAAAAATACGCACAATCGTTTTCATGTATAAAATTAAATTGCCTGATCAAATTTTGCGATAGCTGATGTGGCTTGGTTCATTTCTACTTAACGCGGTCCAAATATATCACCACTGGCGCGAAATTTTTACGAGATAAAAAGCATGGCATGGCGCTCAATATCTTACCCTGTTTACGTCTCTCCTCTGGCTTAAGGGCATGTATCCCTTTTAACGTGAGCTCTGTTTCACATATAAATCCATGCCTTCTACGGGTCACGTAGAAATTAAGGTACGCCTTTATGTCACAGGAGCGACGCTTTCTGCCGTGCTAAGGAAAAACGCAGTATGAACCTTCGGGCGTTGCCAAATATCCATTGACAAAACACGAAGTTCCTGGTAAAAGTATGAATATTTTTCTTCCAATTTTTCAGATACTTTTGTTCGCAAATTCTTCTAAAGTTTCTGAAAATTTCAAGGGAAAATATTCATAATTTGTCTCAAAAATAAACATCTTATCGAAGGAAATTTTGCAACTCTCGCATGTTCATACGGCGTTTTTCCTTAGCAAGGCAGTTTTGTGGTCCATTAGATATCTTTGTCCAAATCGACGACCATTTTATACGAGCCAAATTTGTAGCAACTCTGATCGAATTGTTTTTCTCTCTCTTTTTTTTGTCTTTCTTCCTTCTATGTGCAGCGTTCTGGTCATACGCACGCCTCGCTAGTGTTTATTTCAAAACTGTTGCGCCAATCCTCATTGTTTATCCCCCGAATAATTTTCTCCAGCTCGCCCAAAACCAATCGCCGTGTCCGGAGGATTTATCGCGCGGGTGATATCATAGCGACGATTTGTTTTCCGAGGTGCCGGGAGCTGGGCAGAGGGGTAAAAAATACTCGCGTCACACCGGTCGTCCAGATTACTCGCTTGTCCCGGCCAGCCAACTTTAATTAAATCGTAAATACACTCGTGTTAACTGTTCGACGCCTGCGTTCGCTGTTGCCGAGTTTTCAGGAAAATCATATCGAAAGTTCGTCACCTTTCGGCCAAAGCATCACAAGCGCCATGCGAAGTTTAAAAATTTTCACCGCCATTTTATTTTTTTACAGAGAGATTGTTCCACGAAGCTGTCCGAAAATTTCTTTGAATTTCCTTTTTGTTGCCGATTAAATTCAGTGAAATCCTCAAACAGATTCAACCAACAATTTCTTTGTAAAAATATAAAATTGCGGCGGGAAATTTTTAAATATCGCATGACGCTTGTGACACTTAGGCTGGTGTGGAGGTGACGAATAATTGATGAAGAGGGGGGCCTTTAAAGCGAAATCGGAAATTCTCAGCGACGAAAACTGTCGATTGTTGTAAAAAATCGGTCATTTCGCATTAGCCCGAAAAGTCATTTTAGATTTTTCTCTTTCCTTGATATTTAAAGATTGTTCCTGATTTCTTGTAGAAGGATTTTGGGTGGAAACTATGGGTTTTTTCTCAATTTCCCCGTCTTTTTCTGGAGGAAAAATGAGATTTCTCTCGAATTTAAAGGAAAATCATTTTTATTTTCTCGTACATTTGGTAATTTTTTAGCACCAACTTTCAAGAGGCAACAAGTTTCTGGACAAAATGGTCTCGGAATGGAGAAGAAAAAAAATATCGATTTCCCGAAATATTCTCCAATTTCCCCGAATATTTTTCGTTTCCCGGTGGATTCCGTTCATACCAGGTTTTCCATGTCCTGAATTTCATGCAACACTGAAAGAAGATGGTTTAAAACCTTTTTTTTTAAAAATTAAATAAAAACTCTCTTTGTTGAAGAATATTTTTTTGTGATGTAAAGACATTTTGCTCTTAAATTGAAGAAAACTTTTTTAGAGTGAAAAAATGCTCTTAAAATTTATATGAGTTTTTTTTCGCTCATTCAAAGAAATGTAATTTTGTAATGTACGACGAATTCAACTTTCATTGGGTTTAATGATCCGTTAAATAAATAAGTAAAAAAAAAAAAAAACAAATATTGCAAGAACCTTCTTCATATTAAAAAGTTGTAATTATGTCAAGGAGAATTTCCTCTTGATTTTAAAAAACTACCAAATTTTCCAGTGATACACTCTCACGAAACACGCATGAAAACTCTAGGCAATTTGGCAACATTGTGCTATGATCACGGGGACATTTTTTGCCTTGGTCGTAAATTCGTTATTTCACTCCCGGGAGTGATTGGATCCGTTCGTGCGAAAAATGGACGGCAGAACAAAGCACCATCTGGGACCATGCGCGAGAAAGTTTTTTTCGCCCCTAGTTATTCTTTTTTTCTAATTCTAGCCTCTTTTTTTGTTCTTTTTTTCACGAGATTACGATTGAGTCTCGGGAACTTCGGCTGTCCACTGGTCGGAGGGAGGGACAGCGAGAGAGGAGGGGGAAAAACTTACTGTGAAGTCGCCTGGCTCAAGTTGAATTTCTGAACACGCACGAATCTTATTCTGATTGGCTGTTCGACACGTTAGCCTACACTGCCGTGCTTAGGAAAAACGCCGTATGCATCATCAGACATTGCCAAATTTCCTTTGACAATGCGCGATTTTTTTTCGGCAGAAAGATATTTGAAAAAAAGAAGATTTTGATTTAAAAAAAAAAAACAAAAAAAAACAAAAAAAACAAAAAAAAAAAAAAAAAAAAAAAAAAAAACAAATAAGAAAGTTTTCAAGGTTATTCGGAGCAAAAAACACGGGTTTTCTACGGTTACCACGGTGATAATTTCACACGGAATTACAAGGTAACAGAATCGTGGGTTTTGATGAGCGCAGTGATGTTACCGTGTCGATCGCATTATTATACTGTGAGCACAAAATGCTACCCTTATGAGGATGTTTATGCTACTATCTCATCAATAATCTTACCAAAGTCCACGGTTCTACAACTGTGGAATCCCGTGTGACATTACTTCCGTGGTAATCAGTGACCGTGTTTTTTTTTTTTTTTCTTTTTTTTTTTTTTTTTTTTTTTTTTTTTTTTTTTTTTTTTTTCCTTTTCCGTGCACTATTAAAAGAATGAGATCATCCGCACTCCTCTGTATTCCGAATATATGTATAAATGGACGTTGCTACGCAAAAAGGAATCACATTAATAGGACGCGGACGCTCGGTGCTCATCTAAGTCCTTTTTGCTTAATGCACTTTGTCCATTTAGAAAGGCTGCAGGGCTGATAGACTCAAACCAGTGCGGTGGAAGCTCTCGTGCCGGGTGCATAGGCCACGTTACGTCTAATTTGAGAAGAGTGTTTCTGCTTCTCGATTCGAGGAAGTATAAACTGCATACACAAACTTTTGAGCGGGGTTTAATGCACTTTTCCATGCTTTGAACGTGTTAGTTCAAGAGAGTGAAATTTTTCAAAATGTAAAAAGTGTACGTAAGCCAGGTGCACGGCTTGAAATGTTGAGCGGTCACATATAGGCACAACCACGTTTTCGTATACTACCTAACCTTTTAATTTATTTAGCGATTCTTGTGTGAAATTTTGCAGAGAATCTGATAGTTTCATTGATTTTCCTTAAAAGCAACTCCCAAGTCGCCAAAGATTTCATGGATTTTAGGGCGTAATAAAGGAGATCAAAAACCAGACTTTTCAAAGAACGGTATTTCGGTTAATATTGAACGTATGAGGTTGCTGTTTGGACAAATCCTATTAGTTTAATAACTAATCTACAAGAATCAAGTGCCAAAACACGATTCTAAGACTAGCGCAACTGACTCATTGCGAACACAATTCTTCAAAAATTGGGGAGAAAAATATCCACAAATCTCCCTGAAAATTCGTACTTTATCGAAGGAAATTTGGCAACTCCCGAAGTTCTAAGTAACGTTTTCCCCAGAAGAGCAGATACAATCTTGATCGATAAATGGCATTATCACTAAGTTAAGGATTTATTGATTAAGATCATTCGACAACGATCCAGGACTCTAGTTTATAGAGAAAAGAAGGACTCACCATCATGTTCTCGTACTCTTTGGCCGTGCAGAGCTCCTTCCTGAAGAGGCTGGCGTCATCGGGGACCTCGTTGGCGGCAGCGGCGGCGGCTACGAGCTTAAGGGCACGCGGAAGGGGAACGGGGGGCGGCGGCCCCCCTCCTCCACCTCCCGCCGTCAGCGACGTTGTGTTGATCGAGTGCAACACTCGGACGATCTTCCGCCCAACTGGCGCAGACGTCGATGCTCGAGTCTCCTTATCTGGAAACATAATAACAACTTAAAAACAAATTACCCCAGTAATTTCGAATTTTAACTTGAAATGAGGGGCTTTGGGGGAAAAGGCGCGTAAGTGCAGTTTTGGAACAAATTTATAGAATAGTGATATGAATTGAATCAGTGAAATCGAAAACGCACCAACTCGGGCACTCGAAAGTACTCAATTTTCGTTAAAGGCGGTCAATTTTTACAAAGGCCATTGAAGTTAGCGCATCTGTTTTAACTTGGACCTTTAAAATTTCCTTCGAAGCATGTATTTTGGCACCGAAAATCTTTTATTCGACTAATTTCTTCATCTACTGAGCAGTTTTGTACGTGTCTAAATTTCTTTTATTTTTCAAAGTTGGTATGTTTTCTGTTCTCACTGATTACAACTGGGATTAGCCTGCAAAAAGACGCTTCGAAAAATCCGCTATTCAAATTCAATTTTCAAGCATCAAAATGCAAGTTTTAATTTCGTTCCCGCCATTGGGCTCCATGTAATTTTGACATTTCAGACACGTATTTCTCGAGGTGGCTAAAACAACACTTATACGCCATGTCTCCCAAGCTCATGAAATGTAAGGAAATCAGGAAATTATGCTCGAGGGCAGAGACTCAAATCGTTCCGACATCGTTCGAAGATTACGTCATTTTGGCTACTTCTTGACCCTCCCTCCTCCTCTTATGCAAGACATCCGGAGGACAACCTCATGATTTCCCTTTTTGAATAACGTGGTTTCGGTCTTTGGAAGTTCATTTTTAAATACCGACCAGTGAAATGGTGGTGACAGGGGTTTTTAGAAGATTAAATGAGGGAGTGCCAACTCCCTGAGGGGCTTTGGGAGGATAGGTGACTTTGGCGGCTGAGTATCGCAGAGCGCCGAAAAGCACTATAAAAGCGGCTTTTTTATATATATTTTCAAATTCTGCAACCAACACGATGGCGCGCTGGAGGCCAAGCGACCACCCGGCAGGTGCACGCAAGAACCGGATTAAAGCGGCACGTACGGAAATAAGACGTGGAGGAAGCGGAACGGAAAAACGGAGCAGCGGTGGAACAGAAACAAATAATCTTCCCCCCGAGAGCCCCGCGTCGCGGAGCCGATTTCCCGACGATTTAAAAACTAGAAAAAAAAAGCGACAGAATCGTTTGAATCAATTTCCGTTTTCCGATGTTTCAATTTATCCGCGCAAGAACGCCCGAACGGTGGAAGGAGGGGAGGTTCCAGCCACCCCCTCCCCTTCTCACTCCTTTCCGCGAAACGACTCAGCCGGGGCCGGCTCGGCGAGCGATACCGCGTCGTGCAGGAATGAATTTGGGGGAAATTAACGATTCGGAAAAATTTGAACCTCCCGCGAGTAAAACTAACAGACAACTCTTCGAAAAATTCCCCAACTTGCATAGTCATACCGGGGAGGCTATGGTAGAACTGGCAATCCAACAGCCTTGAATCGACTTCGGAGGCAATAAAACCCAGGAAAGCGGCAAAAGTACATTCAATCGTGTCGAAGGGGTGGTATTGTTCCCGAATGAAGGAAATAGTCGGACTGAAAAATATGAATGTGTTTCAATTCACATATAGGCGCCACGAGGAATCCTATCTTTATCTCTGTCTTGAGGTCTGATTACAATTCAATGATATTTATTTTCAAAGATAATGAAACAAGTCAATTTGGGACATTTTGCTCATAACCTCGGAGACAGATCATTCCACTTAAATACAGACGTTTTGGTGCGTGGGTTTACTTGAAAAGTGTTAAAACCCTCGGCTGTTGCTGATTGCAGTAAATAATATAGCGTCTTCAATTATTTTACGTGTCTGCAACACGAACGAACATCCATGGCGCACGAATAGTTGCAACAACACTGAAATAATAAAACGAAAATTCGCACAGACGCGATCCACTGAGCCATGATGCAACAATACGTGTTCAACGGGTGTGCGTTGTGCATACTGAAAAATTGAAGGCGTTATAGCTTTTCTCGTGACCAGCAGCGGCGGAATGTTTCAAAACTCCTCACGTGAGGTGAAAAGAATTTAGCAGCGGCAATTAAGTCGCATCTGTCGACTCGGTACTCAAAACAAATCCGCAAGACGTATTGGTGTAAATTTGGCGTCAGATCAAAGATCTGCCGTATTTATTCTTATGCCCTGTTTAAATGCAAAAATGAAATTTTCTACCGAGGCAATATTGACGACGAAAAATGAAACAGGTATTCTAGGCGGCAAATAAAGGTGACCCAACAATTCCAAGTTTTCCTGACTTTTTAAAAGTCCCTGACATTTCCTGATATTCCGTGACTGGCGATCCTGCTAAAAGCTCCTACGGCGTTCTCCCTGGGCGAGGCACAGAGAAAAAAGACCCTCCACTGATCTTGGCGACAGGTGGAAGCTTTTACTTTCTGGGATTCAACAATTACTTATGGACAGTTATAAGGCAGCAACAGTCATCACTCTTTTTTCGGCTGTTGACCTACCTGCAATACTGCATGGTGGATGATGAGCTTCGGGTGACGTCATGAGTCAAACAAGTTTCCCAAACTTCGGCTTTTTTGCACAACGAAACTGCCAACACGCTTTTAAGCATCAACCATGTAGGTAAGTCAGCAGTTTAATGTTGAAGTCTAGCTTCCACCATAGCCGAGCTACGAGTGGATGGTCTCTCGTCTCTGGCAAGGCAGGATTGGACGTATATTTACCTGGATTGAGGCAAGCGAAGGTGTGGTCAACGGCGACGATGCTGTTGGTCTGGCAAGCGATGCGATGGAGCTCGCAGTGGTTGTCGTAGAGCTTCCCGTCGGAGCCGCAGACCGGCTTCTGCCGCTTGACGCAGCGACGCACGCACTCGCATTCCGCGCGCCCGCCCACCACCCGGCACACGCGCCCCTTCCCGCAGTAGTGCACCAAGCACGGATCTGAAACACAAACGCAAACGGTAAATTAATCAGTTGTTGAAAACAAACGAATGACGGATGACAGATTGCCTAAGAAGGTACTAGATTAGGTTCCTCCTTGAAGGAGACGTAGGGGGCGTCCGGCAAAATTGTGGGTAGGTGGCATTCAAGATGAAATTACCAGATTCCATTCACCGGATCTGCCATACTAGTGAAACGCTGTATGTACTTTCAGGCGTTGCAAAACATCCTTTGATAAAACACGAATTTCTTGGTGAAAATATGAATATTTTGAGTCCAATTTTTCATAAAATTTTCTTCGTGATTTCACCTAAAGTTCCTGAAAATTTCAAGGATAAATATTCATAACTTGCCTCAAGAAAAAAAAAAAAAACATTTTATCGAAGGAAATTTGGCAACCCTCGAATGTTCATGTTCATATTCATGTTCACTCTGTGTGGACAAGGCCTTCAATTTGTAAGAAATGAACGAAAAAATTATGAAAGAACAAACATAAAGTTGGTTTAAGAGTTTTAACCTCCGCTCCGCCAGCGCCGCGCTGCCGCACTTTGTTTGGCGCAATGCGTGAAGTATTCTTGCAGTTTTGTAGGCTCTACGCGTTTTCCGCCGACCGCTGCTGAACGCACCGTGTTTGGCGCAATGCGTGAAGTATTTTTGCAGTCTTGTAGACGCTACGCGTTTCCCGCCGACCGCTGCTGAACGCACCGTGTTTGACGCAAAGAGTGAAGTATGCATGCAGTCTTGTAGGCGCTAATATGTGTTACATGCCGACCGCTGCGCCGCGCCGAGGGCTTCTCCTTTTCATCTCAAGTCCTCGTCATCATTGCTCTCTGCGCCGCGCCGCTCAGGCGAAATTGCGAGTTTGGTTTCTCTCTTGACTCGACTAATTAAAGGTGCTGTTTCTTGTATCACCGGTAGACAACGAAACTAGAAATTACTATATTCTCAGGAAATTAGAGATTTTGTCGCCTTTTCTAGTTTTTTTCTGAATTAGTAATTTTTTTTCTGAATCCGATCTTTTTTATACCTACATTTAAAACAATTGCAAAATTTGCCGCCCTCTAAATTTGCCCCCATAGGCCGCGGCCCATTATACGGCCGCAAAAAAATTTAGAGGCCGCATTTAGAGTGAATCAAAACATCAGACGGAGAAAATACACCCCGCTACTGTTGTGTAGTTCTCACTGGAGTAGACACTATGGTGCTTCGATGAATCGCGTCAACAAGCTAGGAAAGAAATGCAATCATGAAACTTTTAAATTTGACTTTATAATTCGAGAGTGACACCAACCATCAGGCACCAAGCCTTATTGTCGATGTAAATCAGCCTTCCCGGCACTGAATATGCAGAGGCGTTTCGCGCCTCGATTCTCACCGGTGTTGGTGAGCTGAGGTAAAAACGGAGTTGCCGTTGGTGGATGGTGGATGGTCGTTGTCTCGATTGTTGCCAGAGGGGTGAAAATATAAATGACATGCGGACTCATTTGCGATGATACAGGTGAATTCTCATGATCGAATGTGATAGAAATGTGATGTAAACTCGAGAGATTCTCCCGAAGGAAGCTTTGTTTAGATGAATTCCATTGGCAACAGTTCGATCATATTCCCGATTTTTTAATTGACCTCCGAATTCAAAACTGAATTGTTGCACCCATGTTACAGCCTATAACTATTTCTGCTCAATTTATTCATTGTTTGAAAAATTGATGTTCGGACTCCCCTTCAGATTTTGCTTCCTTGTTGAAAGCGCGTAAACTTTTAGTTTCCTTACAAGAGAAGAACAAATCATATTTAGACTAAATAAGTGTACTAAAAAACACAAAATAATGCACTTTAAATGTGTAAAAATGTTACAAAAATTAATACACTTCAATATATCTTATGTCGTTAAGTTTTATAAATTATACTATTTTTAGTTAAAAAGTAACACCCACCAAAATGCAATTTTGAATTTAATTAAACATTTTAATAAAATAAAATGCTTTTCAGAACTTTCCTCAAATAAAGTTGGATCGTGATTCAAACCTTATATACAGTCCACCCTGGATAAAAGTCGAGGGAGGGTTTAAAAATGACTATGAGTTTCCCTACATCAACATCAGGCTGTAACACAATATCCATTGAGCATTAAGTATGCCAGGTATAAAGCGTTAAGAACAATGGGTGCGCGCTAACGGAAGTTAGAAAGATGCTTAAAAAATTAAATATGTTCATGCGCGTTATTATCCACTACACCGAACATAATAAAAAAATCCTCCCATTTAAGCTCGGGTGAGAGTCTCGCCGAATATGCTAATGTTGTGCAGGAAAAGTTTTGCGGCGAAAGTCTGGGGTACAAGGAGCGAGTTCGGGAGGCCAAAGGAGTGGGCGATGGAGAGGAAAGCGGGGGAAATTGCATAAAATAAAGAAAGCGTAATCGTGGTTGACAGAAGTAATTACAAGCCTGGAAATAAGATTGTAAAACTTAGAATTATAATTCAAACCGGTGAACAAAACGGGGATAGGAGGGGCTGCCAGTTTTCGTCGGAGCGACCAAAGGGTCTCCTCGTATCTTCGATGTTTCAGAGAAGAGTAAAGGAGCTTGAAGGATGTAGTGAGGTAATGCACAGGTATAAAAAACCGATGGCCAAATAATATGTTCAGCAGTGGGCTGACCTCGAAGAACTTTCGATGAAAATTACTGTAATTATTAGATTTAGCGTAGAAAAATTCTAGGTTCATCGTAACAGAGACCATAATTTTCGGATTCTTTCACACCTATTTCTCGACATGAGGCATCTATTGCAATTGATGTCAAGATAAATTCACTGCATTTTAAAATTTTAGGACATTTTGATGATATGTCAACTCTCAATTCTTCGTCCACCAATCAATGTGTAAATTCTAACGACGTAATTTATGAGTTTGATTTGTGTCAGGAGGAGACTCTCACGACCGACGTAACAATTAGAAAAAATCTAAAAGAGACGTCATATTATAAGAGAACAGAGAATCGTTAATTTTATTATAATAAATCTACCAATTCTACCATATGAGTGACGTTTAATGTTTGTGCATGGGTAATACACAAAACTCGATTGAAAGTAAACGAACTAAGCTCTTGATACATATTCCTGTTCATCTTACGTTCGAAAATTGGAGTTCTCCCGTGATTAGTAAGCGCCAGAGAGGAAGAAACTAGAGTAATCGTCTGATATAAATTTTTAACCGAACTGAAATACCAAAACCAAACATAAAACCAGGCAAGGTTTTATTAACCCAAAGTAAGATGAGAGACGTCGAGAAGTATATGCTCGAGAAATGCGCTTTTTTTCAAAATTTTGACGATGAATATGAGAAAACTACAGTACGTTGAGCAAAAAAAAAAATTAATAAAAGCTATTTGAATTCTCCGCGATTTTTCTCAAAAATAATTAAAATGACTTGTCATGTATACAGCAATTTTCCGTCATCTTGGTGATGAGCTGCTGCACATTTAGATCATTGACATGCTACGATTCTAGTTTAAAATTCGGCTTTTGGAAACAAATCGTTCGGAGTCAGTGAAGCATCGACTATATTCCGGATTCTATTGTTTAACGTCGGGCCATAATCTTGGAGAAGATAAAAAAATGACGAAAAATGAAAATAATATGTATAGGGAAACGAATGAGGATGGTTGTTTGGATTGAATTTATATTACAGACTGTGGCCAAATATCACCAACTTGGCAACTATCTTAAAAAAGTAGCACTCCCTTTTCTGATACCATCTTGTCCCGTTCGATGGGAGGAGGCGGTAATCTTGTCCGGGGAATGGAAGTGGGGGGACCATCGAAATATCTTTCATTATTAAATTTGCCGGGTAAACGTGATGGGTGGCCCGCAGGGAGAGCTCACGTTCCGCCCCCTCCCATTTCGCCCCACCCCGCGGATATGCACTCCTTGACTACAAACATACTTCCGAGTTCTAGCGGAGTTTTCAGGAATCTTAAATTCATCTATTTTGAGTCTTTAATTAACTTCGAATTCTCTTTCTCTTTACTTTCCCCGACCACCGCGCGGTTCTTCTTTGACATGGAAATTCGCGAGTTGCAGCCACTCGTTGCTCGAAGGACCGCATCAAAGGAGTGGAGAATTTTCAGCGAAAATAAAAAGAGAGAAAGGAGCAGTATGCATTGTTATCAAGTACTTTCATGGGCCACGTACAGGCGTTCAGGAGCATTTCAAATTTCAAAACACAAGTGTCTAAGCAAATATCAATGTTCACGCGATGAAGGGAGAACAGAAAAGAAATGCAGGGGTATAAGTTAAAGCAGCTTAATTGCATCGCAACGTTTCAAAGTTTCACTTAAAAAGGTACTCATTTACCCGGTAACGGTTACAAATTTTATTTTACAATCCGTTGTGAATTTTCATCACAACTGGACAACAAAATTATGTACAGTTAAATTTTCAACAAAAAACCGTACACTCTTGAGTGGACTCAGAAATACACGTTCAGGTGAAGCTTTTGCAATGTCGCAATAAAATTAAGTCCTCGTGGCTCTTACTTCTTCAACTTACGATTGGCTCGTAAACTATACCATACGAAAAAGTTCTTCGTAGAAAATATACAATGTAACGCACCATGAGTAATGAAACTTGTTTTCAGCAGCGGTATAGGGTTTACCTTCAAAACGTTTACAGTTCCATGTTTTAGAGAGCCCTTGTGTTTAGCATGATAGGCATGGTTGGGGCAGTAAGTGCTCTCTGCGTGCGTTGTTTTATTCATGGATGCGCGATTTTTCGCGGGGAAATGGTCCTCTGGCGGGAACAAGCATTCACAGTGAAATTATTCCGTGGAAAGTGTCTAAAAATCAAATTCTGACATTTTTATCGACAATTCTTTCCTGCGGCGTCAAGAGCAACTTACGAGGAGTTTAGTCAATTTCTTTTCCAATAAAGGGCGTATTTCATTGAATTCTAGGGATACCGTGCAGCGAATATGTTGGAAAATATTAACTCATTTTTTCTCAAAATTTTATTTGCAAACTGTATATCAACCTCAAATACAAAAACGATGTTTTCTGCACGAGGTTAAAGGGGGCACGAGAGTCTAAAATGGTTATGTACGAGTAGTGAGCAGAGTCCATACTGTTTGGAAAATCTAAGGTATGAACTGCTCGTGCATACGGTCTGACTTTCACGACTAAAGCAGAGATGTGCCGTAACATGTCGTCTAAGCAACAGCAGGTGGATGACCTTATTGTTCATACGGTATGGACGCTAGGTCTTTACGCTATGGACTTTGAGTACATACTCTTCGTACGTAATATTTGTCCATACTAAAATGGAATCTATCTCCATCTTTAGGTCGGCATCCAGGGCCGGATTAAGGGGGTGGCCACATGGGCCGCGGCCCATGGCGCCAAATCTATAGGGGGTGGCAAATTTTGCAATTTTTTTTATGTAGGTACAAAAAAAATTCGGATTTAGAAAAAAAATTACAAACGAGAAAAGGCGACAAAATCTCTAATTTTCTGAGAGTATAGTAATTTCTACTTTTGTCGTCTTTCAGTGATACAAGAGACAGCACCTTTAATTAGTCGAGTTAAGAGAGAAACCAAACACGCAATTTGGCCTGGAACGGCGCGACTTACCTAGAGAGAAATGATGACGAGGACTTGAGATGAAAAGGAGAAGCCCTGGGCGCGGCGATCGGCATGTAACAGCAGCGTGAAACGGATAGCGCCTACAAGAATGCATGAATACCTCACGCATTGCGGCAAACACAGTGCGATCAGCGGAAGACGCATAGCGCCTACAAGACTGCGAGAATACTTCACACATTGCGTCAAACACAGTGTGGTCTGCGAAACTCGGCGGCGGAAGTTAAAATCATTAATCCACATTTATGTTTGTTCTTTCATAATTTTTTCGTGCATTTCTTATGAATGAAAGGCCTTGTCCACACAGAGATAGGTTTCTTTCGCGCAAAGTTCCGTGAAATTTTGCTAGTAGTGTTGACAGGGCTTTCCCAAAAAATGTGTTCAACACCAGTAAACGCGTCTTATGCACCCTTCCCCCGCTGGCACGTTCATTTGATGGTTTTCATTGATGTTTCAAAACGAATGAGAAGGGGCCGGCAAAATACTAGCGGTCCATGGGCGGCAAGTACGTAAATCCGGCCCTGTCGGCATCGATTTTCTTACAGTCTGTGTATCAGTGGCGTGGCGTGCTTTGCGATATATCGATTGGTATGCCATTTAAACCCATGGAAAAGGATCGATAATCAGGGTGTTCGCAGCGAACACCTTAGTAATCGATTATTCACCATAGTTTTAAATGGTAGAACAATCGATATATCGCAAAGCACGCCACGCCACTGCTGTATATGGCTCTGACCCATACTTTATGAAGCGTGAGTGCGCATACATTTTTTCGGTGTGCGGTAAATTCATAGCAAACTGCACCGAAATCAACACAGAATTTCGGTTGGTTTGTGTTTGACTTCCTATATTAACGAAAAGTAACATAAAAACACTAATATTTTTCTCAGTGCAGTAGATTCTACGGCAAAATGTACGATAGTTCACATACCGATGTACGTGTTTTTCCCGACGTTTTCTTTCACCGACTGGACTTGTTTCAGAGACAGCAAGAGTCGAGAAATCGAGAGGTACGGACGGCGAGAAGCAACTCCACGTCGGGCGTCGGCATCAACGTGATCACGTTCCACGCCATTTTTCACGCACTGACCCGTCCGCCGTCCCCGGTTCCGTCATCCCTGATGGTGCACTTACAAGTCACGAGTTACGATTTGCCCACGCTTTATCACCCTCCTAATAGCCCGGAGCAGTATTTCTTTAGCGTTTAACGGCCGGCGCTTGCACTCCTCTCGCGGCCTCGCATTCGCATGTACGACCTTACTCTGCCGTGCTATGGAAAAACGCCGTATGAACCTTGATGCGTTGCCAAATTGCCGTTGATAAAACACGAATATCCTGGTAAACTTATGAATATTTTCTTTTCTATTTTTCAAATGATTTTGCTCGCAATTTCACCTAAAGATCCTGAAAATTTCAAAGAAAAATATTCATAACTTTCCTAAAAAATGAACATTTTATCGAAGCAAATGTGGCAACTCTCGAATTTTCAAACGGCGTTCTTCCTTAGCAAGGTAGTACTGCCGCTCTTAGAAAAAACGCCGTATCAACAGGCCAGGGTTACCGAATTTCTCTCCGATGAATTACTCATTTTCAGGAATAACCCAGGAGGTCCGCCTCCGTGCTGCTTAGCGGTCAGGGTGTCTACTGAAACTGCAGCCGGATTATTGAAATTTCGTGTTTGTCGGGTGGACATGAGTGACATATGTTAAATGGTGAAGCGTGATTGGTCGGCTTTTTCTTATCACTGCTTTCTCGTGCTTTGTCAATTGAAGAGGTGACTTTATTTTGTCGTCCATTCCTATCGACAAAGCACGACAAAGCAGCGATAAGTCGTAGCCGACCAATCACACTTCGCCATTTAACCAATGTCATCCATGTCCACCCGACAAACACAAAATTTCAACAATCAGGCTACAAAATGGCCAAAAATCAGTAATTGTACGGTGCTCCTTCAGTGAATTCCTTAAAAATTCAGTACCTCTCTATGATAAAATTTGAAAAAATTTGATTTGAAATTCTCGCTGAAATTGCGACAAGAATGACGTAGCCACAAAATTTCATCGACGGGTTGAAGCTTAACTGACTGCACAATCCTGATCTTGCAGACGAATAATTCTCTAAGAATTAACGAGCAGGGGATCGCTTACTTTCTAGGCTTCATTAAAAACACGCGTGGTCTAAAATGTCAAAGGAAATCGACAAAGCCAGCGTGTATGATGGCTATTTCAACTGTAATCTTCCGTCGCATTACTAAGGCGCAATGATACAACTATTTGAACTCTCCGGAATGCGTGAGGTATCACGCCGCATTTGAAGGCGTTTTCAAAACAGCCAAGTTCCGATACCCGTATTATCGTTTTGCATAGTTCACATTCTTTTGTTATATTCCGTACCACTCGTTTATTTTTAATCTTCTTAGAAAAACCACCCATTTGCTAAATACAATTCTACCTGAAGCGCATACTTAAGCGCATTCATGACTGCAAAAATGTTAACGGAAATCGAAAAGGCCAGCGTGCATGGAGTGCTGGAGCGCACTTCAACTATGCATTCCCGACGGCTAAAGCGTGGTATGGAGGAACGGAAAAAGTTCCGCACCTTCTTCCGGAATTGCCGCACTTTTTCAGTACTTCCGGATGACCCATAAAAAATCAGTACTATTTCCAGACTTTCGGGATTAGTAGCCACCACGGTGGCCCAACCCTCGAAGGCTTCAGTGAAGATGACCCAGGGTTAAAGTTGGATCCAGTTGGTGCACTTGAAGCCGCGATCCCCATCTTTGTGGAAAACCATATTTAAAAAGGCGACGGTTGTGTACCAAAACTCAGGAAAACTGACGGTTCCCCAAAAATCTTCACGCTGCATTCATCTCCGGTCTTAGAAATATCGAATTCTCAATTTAACAGGGGATTTTTTGGGGTTGAAGGTGGAGGGATCAAGTTTTTCATTCTGAAACATCTTAGAAGTATTAATCGAAGTCCTCCAAGGCGGTTCAGCGTTGATCGAAAACGTTTAATTTATCCTTTTTGCCGCAGTGTTCTTACTAAAAATTTAGCAATTCCGGTTGGAACTTACGTAATAATTTTCGCACAAGCATCCAATGTTAAATTCTCAACATTGAGCTCTTTCTCTATCATGTAGTTAATATCGACTATATACGGCAGTAGTCCAAAACCACGTTAGAGATTATTTTGCTCTCAGATATATAAAAAGATGAGCGTTTTAAATTAGCAACGTTGAAGAGTAGTCAGCTCACAAAAAGTGTCAGGAAATCTGCGACACCGCAAATTGAGGTACGCGTCGTTGTGGAATTGCACCGTAATAGTGGCTGTTTTGTTCCCCAAAACTTCTAGATTACAGAGATCGTCTCCCACAAAAAGTGTACACCTTAATTCTTCTTACAAGTACAAGGCTTAAAAAGTATTGTTTCTTAATGTTATCATCTCGATTTCGCCCGAAACGGGATTTCTGCACTTTTGATCCTGTGCGCTTCAACTGAAAGTTGGACAATGAAAATAAGTTCAACATGGCAATCTCCTTTCATATCACGGCAAGAAAGTGTTATTAGCGCAATACATGGAGCAATAACGCTCCCTTTCTATCAAGGCGCTGCCCTCTCGTTACGCTTTTCCGTCCGTTCGGAGAGATCGCAGCCGGCGCGGCGTTCGGACCAATATCACAACGCACAGTAGAGCGCGTCGATTTTAGAAGTTGGACATTTTAACTTTGCATGAGCACTTTAAAAGCTTATACATTTGCCAATGAATCAGATTCATTGGTCACACTATGACAAGTAGATCGACAAAAATTAAGTATGTCTGTCCGAACGAGTTGCTATGGCTA
This sequence comes from Bemisia tabaci, assembly GCF_001854935.1. NCBI lineage: Eukaryota > Metazoa > Arthropoda > Insecta > Hemiptera > Aleyrodidae > Bemisia > Bemisia tabaci. The sequence continues at coordinate 8,536,094 of NW_017557621.1, forward strand.
ATTGAATCAGTGGGAACGATAACACACCAACTCGGAAAAAGAAAGCTAATCAAGACACACACTAAACTGCACTGTAGGCGAAGAAGTTAGTTTCAGAAAGCGATTTTTGCTGCCGAAAGACAAGTACTTATGGACACTTTAAAGGTCCAAGTTGGAACAGATTCGCTAACTTCAATGACCTTTATGTAAATTAACTGTCTTTAATGAAATTGAGCATTTTCGAGTTACCGAGTTGGTGTGTTTTCGTTCTCACTGATTAAATTTTAACGGAGGTTAAACCCCCTTCGAAAAATGCGGTGTGCGTACCATGCTTTTTTTATTTTGGATTAATCAATTAGAGGCAAATAAATTTGCACTGATTGCACCACTTATAGCACGGATAAAATCAAGGTAGAAAAAACTGTAACCGCACCACTATGGCGGACGTCATTGGCGGTGTTTTGTAAAGGAACAAACACACTTCTGTTAGTCCTGGACGTTGAAACTTGGTGTTTGTACAGATTTTCCCTCTGGTGTGTAATCTAAATCCATCAAAATACTAATCTGCGACTGGGGCAAGTAACCTATACAAAACCTTGAAGTTCAAAAGTGGTTCCATTTGGTTTCCTTAATTTTTTCATCACAAAAAATCCCGTAAAATGTATAATGTTAAGAAGAAACACAATCATCAGAATTTGTATTTTCTGTGAAAAATTTTGCATCCGACCTCTCTTACCCGATGGGTTTTTTAGAAAGTTGGCAACACAATTTTTCCTCCATTTAAATGTATGTAAAACAATCAATCTTTGGCGAGGCGGCTTGCCTCACATAAAATCGATATTTGTGATGAATTTTAATGGAATAAAAACAATTTTGCCAACTTGCGAAATCGCCACTGCTCCCACCGCGCGGCGGACATAAAAGTCGTGGCGCTTGGTGGTAAGATATTTCCCGACGCAACACTAATAAGAATTTACGGGCCGCTTCGAGTCAAAAGGTAATGTCTTAGTGGCGAGTGCATGGCGCATGGCGTGCATCCTTCTGCACCCACGCAAGTGAATCGTTTCCGAGAGAGCTCTCGCTCTCGAAGCATCGAGCATCAGCGATCGTTCGATGCTTATTGTAAGTTTCCTCGATGGGATCAATGACAATGAACATTCAGGATGCCGTGTGCTTATCGGTTAGCGCGGGAGAAGCATGCGATTGTTTTGCCCCATATTTATGTTTTTCCTCCTGGTATTAGGGAATTTCACCGCAATTTTGCTGAGATTGAGACCAACGACGATGAAACTCCCTTGATACAATTTCAATTACACGAAAACAGGACGATACTTTTCTTGATTCCTCCGGAAGCTTTGGAATGAGTGGAACTTTAACTGTAATAAGTATATCGATGACCGAGGAACAATGTCGTCTATCTGCAAACTGACAATTTTGCAGGACGAAGAGAGATATTCGCCTTTTTTGTAATTTTGAAGTTAGGTTTGCATTTTTTCATACATTACAGCGCTCCTCTATAGAATTGGAAAAATCTGATATCATCAGCTTGCGCATTTTATACTGTAAAATGCGGCGAAGTCGCTAACTAATTTTTACCAAAATTGTTGGTTAGGTGGTACTGTTCTTCAGCCTTAGATATGATAGAGTTCACCAGTAATTATCGCTTTCCAATTCCATCGGAGCATGGTTTGAGCATTTGGTGGAGAAAAGGACTAAATTTTAGTTGGAATATTCTTGAATTCGTCGTCAAGAATAGTTCATTTAGAATTCAGAATGAAATCGCTTGAATCCAGCAGGTTTTAGCTCGATACAAACGACTTCCTTCTTGATCTAATCAACTTATGTCTTTAATTCAAGATATTATTAAGGAAAAATCTTCTCGGCGACAAATTTAAAAAAAAAAAAAAAAAAAAAATACCAGAATAAAATCACTTTTCTGCATATTCAAAATAGAGATAGTTTTAGAGACAGACAGAGGCTCGTAAAAAAGGCATCATGGTCCATAAACCACCCCTAATCAACCATTATTGTTAAATTATTGTTAAATTATTGAGTCAGAACCTCTAGACCACTACCCTTCCTCAATCCGATTACTCCCACATTAAAAAGCTGACTGACTCTTAAAATCCATATTTGTATTCCCAGAGTCAACTATAAAATTTCTGAAAAAAGTAATCAAAAATGTATTCAATGTTCCGTTGCATAAAGGAAGCTAATCCCTTCAGGCGCACCCGTATGCCTCGGCTGTTGCAATTGGGAACTACTATTTCTGGCTTATGTACAAAAGCACCTACCTCCACAAGGAAACCAATGGCGCGTACGTTCCTTTTATAAAGAGCCATAAATAGTAGTCCCTTGTTGCAAAATCTAGTTAAATTTAAAAGCAGAAGTAGAATTAATGCATCCCGATTTAAGTCTACCGACTTTATTCAATCACTGGTCGCATTAGGAGCGAGCTCATCAAAGTACCCGCGCCGGGGTGAAAAAGTTCAACGTCGGGCAAAACGTGATGAAAACCCAACTGGAAATTAACCCGACAGGCAAGCCTGGCACGGGCCTGTCTCTGCACAAGACGACACAATGGCATAATGAAAAGGCAATTTCAAGACGTCTCCGCCGTTGCCAGATCGCGAGAGGCTTAGAAATTAGATCGCGAATATTTGGACTTCATTTTGCAGTAAGGGGCCACTATCTCTAGCTCATCCATGAAAACAACTATCTACACAGGGAAATAAACAGCGTATATGTTGTCTCTAGAGTGAGTCAAAAATAGTGTATCCTTTTTGCGAAATGTAGTCCAGTTTTCCCTTATAGTAACAATTCGAGAAATTTAATCGGGTGAGACAAAAATTAAGTTAGGAGGTCAACGCTATTGTTCGCCCAACAAGCAACTTGCCGAGCATTTTGCTATTGATGACTGATGAATGGACGTATTTCTGCCAAACGGAACTATGTGCCAAGACATGAGCCCTGAGACGCATAAGAATATTTGCATAACAGGGCTCACGTCATAATGCATATAGTTCCGTTTGGTAGAAACACGTCCAAATATAAGGGTGAGCACTTCGCTAGACGAGTTTTTGCAAATTATGTTAGGCTCGTTAAACCAATTGCTCAATTAAGTCTTTCGTCATAATTGGAAAAAGTTGAGTGTTTACTTCCAAAAGTAACTCTTACACTATATGAGGAAGATATTAAAGCAGGGTCCCTAAAATGTATTGTCTTCGCTTAGAAACATCGACCTCAGTTAATCACAAGTAATTCAAATGCGGCAGATCGATTGCTCTAGAGAGTGATCGAGTAATATCGACAATACCTGTAGATCTCAGGACGCGTGTCTCAAAATCCTCGACTGTCGCAGCACGCTGAGGAACGTCATGTATTCGTAGACAAGATTTGGCCAAGAGACATTTTAAAATAACTTCAAACCCTCGCTCTTGTGAATAGCGCACTCTTTTGAACGTGGCTTTAGAGTTATATCAAAGTTTTTGTCGGTCAAAACTCATTTGCGACTATTTGACGTACTTTGGCGAGATGTAACATTCGGAAATTTTTGTGAAAATGTTCCGAAATCCAAAAATTATGTCGGTATGTGGAATGTAGCCAAGTGCTAGAAATAATGTAACATTATTTTTTCAAAACTTACATTTTATTGATAAAATTAAGTTATGGCCTTTGTAATTAATACTTTGTGACCCGAACGACCAAGCGTTTGCTTCGAAAAGCTTCGGTCAAATTTTATCAATAAAATGTAAGTTTTCCAAAAAATGTTACACAATTTCTAGCACTTGGCTACATTCCAAATACCAATATATTTCAGTGCTACTACCTTTTGGACATTGTGTTAATAATAAAATGTTCGCTGAACTTGAAAAATTATGACCTGTTCTATTGACTATCTAATCGTTTCCCTAAGTGCTGTAGAGCCACCTTAACTTTAGTCGTTAAAATCTTACTTTTAAAATCAAATTATTTTGACCAAAATTGTACAAGGCGTTGCTGAGACAGCTATTGGAGTAAAAAAATGCTTGACATATTGCTGTGCATCAAAATTGAAGGCGAAAATTACGCAAACGATAACACTACTAGTGAAAAGTGCGAACTACGCAAACAGTAACGAGTTGGAGGAAAGCGCGCAAGATAAGCGACAGAAATGAGGCAGGAAATTAAAGGTAAGAGGGAATCAGGGAGGTGTATTTCCTGTGGTTAAATGCAACAATTTTCAGGATGCCTGGCAAAGAAGGTGACCTGCATAACATAGAGGAAGCGCTGAGCCTGTGAAAGCTCTATTCATGCAGGTAACTACTTTCGTAGGGAACGATTTTTCCGAAATAGAATTACCGCCCCGTGTTCTTCTTTCCCCTCTTCCCTCCTTCGTTCATAATTAAGTCTCAAAGGAATGACTCATTTCCGGAGAATCTTCGACGAGGTCGACAGACCCAATGAAGGAATTCACCAAAATTAAACAATGTGACGAAGTACGCCGATTTTTGAACACCTTCGTCAAAGTCCCGCAAGTCAGGAAAAAATTTCGTAGGAGAAGCCTTATTGTTTTGGCAAGAAATGATGAGGTTCTCATAGAAATTATACAGGCTCTGCTACAGCTTGGTAGAATATGACAATACGTCGCCCTCCTCACACAAGGGTGTAAAGACACTCTGCAATAAACCCTATCGTCCATACAACTCAATGCTTTTCGGGACTCATCTCAATTGAGCATGGAGTCCAATAGCAAGTAGGCCTTTCTTAGTTTTAAAGTTCATAATGATAGAAAATCGTAAACTTCTCTTATCTAATCTAATTAGAACTAACCTAACCTAACCTAACCTAACCTAACCTAACCTAACCTGTCCATTAGTTGAGCTATCGAAATATTAAGAGCAATAAACTTACTTCGATCTGTGAGGGCAGTGATGTCATCGTCGTAATCCTCTAGGAATGATGACGTCACGGGAGCACTTGTAGAGGTCTCAAACGAGTCTCTGTGATGCCGCGATCGCTGCTGCAACAAACCAATCATAAAAACGTTCAGTACAATGAATAAAACTACATAAAAAGAAGATGAAGGATAAATGCTTTGGATTTCAAATTCCTATTGATGAAAATTTTCTCCGTAGATGCAATGTATGAACAAAGTATATTGATCTTCTTTTCTATCTTCAAATATACTTAATTGATAACTAAACGTTTTAAATGCCGAAAATATTTCTACTTTCACCGCCAAATGAGTTTCAGAGAGTAATATTAAAGAAAAATGTCTTTTAAAAAAGTTAACAATTAAACAGTTTTAAATTACTGTGACTTCATTACCGACTGATTTTCAGAGCTTCAGTCAGGGTTAAAATTTACTAAAATTGTCTGACTTCGGCTTCGGTTTTTTTCAACATTCTTCTTCAGAATTTCACTCCGAAACTAAGAGATAAAGCATTTTTAAATATTTCAGTTTTAGTTCAACGGTACGCGAGCTCTTGAAGTTCTCAACGAACAGAAAGTCTGCCGTAATCGGGCTCTATACATTATGCTTCCTGCCTCACCGATGCAGTTTGCGAAGTTAATCCTTATGTAGGACTTATATAGTTTTCTGGCGACCTTCCGATATGTAACAGAGTATATGAAAGTCGTTTTCTGCTAAAAAAAAGTAGAAAGTTTCGAAATTTGCTCGTAAAATAGTGTAAAATACGGTCATCAAAACCATTTGAAGCTCTCCCACAGCCCGAGACATCTTCTGAAAGCTGAAAGAGGTATCTCGGAGCATTAAAGCCAGCCACAAAACTAAATGCACCGAAGGAAAGATAAAGAAAATAATTAAGCTTGCAAGCGAAGCAATGCTCGCGAAGATAAAAATAAGACGCATTGTTATGACTTGACCTCCATTTATTCCCAGGGATAAGGATTTCTCACGTTGAAGTATAAGCGCAGAAAGTGCCACGTAATGGAAGATCATAAAACAACTCCTTACCGTATTCTGCTTAGGATTAACGCAAGGTTATAGTTTATGGAAGAAAGTAAATTTCAATTACCCACTGCTTGAATAAATTACCGCTACTTTCCTTGACATACCTACCTACAGTGTGTTCAAGAAAAAAATTGTCACACAATGCATAGCATACCTAGTTTATTCACTGAATTGTTCGGACATCATTGAGGACACTGAAAAACGCCGAGACTCAGTGCCGCCTTTGTTCCGCAGTATAACCTGTTTTACGAAATATTTTTTTAGGAGGCCTGAATAAAAGGCAGGACACACCCTCGCAGCCCTAAAATCAAACATTTTCATCGGAGCCCTTTTTATCTTGAAAATGAGTTCCTTATACTTGCAAATACGCGAATGAATTACAAGTAACTCATCTTTCACCTGCACATTACGCACATGAACTATTCAAAACCACCAATAATTGCTTGCCCATGTAGTGCTGATAATGGTGAAATGCAGTGCATAGCCAAAGCGATGAAGTTAACATTTTACAGTGTTGAAATGCGTTGTAACATTTTAAATAAAATTTCGAGCTATCGAGATGATTTGCAATTTTCAGGTGCTTTGCTGGTTGCCTACATTTATAAAATGATTTTGAATTGTTTACTTAACAGTTTTATCAGTTTTTTGGCAATATTGCGGAAGTTACAGTTCCATTAACTTGATGAAACAGGTAGTGATACATCGAGAAATACATTTAACGGAGAAAAAAATCAGCTCTTATTTCAACATTGAAAAATCAAGGTATTACAGAAACTCAATATCTCGACAACGGTATGAAATACAAAACTCTATAATAATATTGTTGTAAAAGAAGAAGAAAGCAGTGAGCGATCAAGGCCCAAGAAACACATTTAGTCTTACCTACGTCACAGATAAGCTATAATTATATCTATAGATTTATTCTCATCGGTGGAACGGAAATATGTCATCGTCATTGTTTGAATGCAACATGTATATCGCGAGAACGAGAGCCTGAATCTATTGAAGCTACGTTTATAATAGACCCTCCAATGAAACTATTGCATGCGTCAGGGATTTGCAGTTTAAATACTTCTTCATACGTAAAAAATGTTGCAAGAAACACGGTGGTGCTATTTGTTTCCTCTGAACCTAACTCTCAACCTTAAAAAAAATCTCTTAAGGTCAAGGCAGTAACTGTGGGAATCACCCACGATGCACTGAAAGTCCGCCTCTTTATCAAATCAAACTTTCCACGCATAGATAGGGAATAAAATACCAGCAGGGTTGCCACTTTAGAGATCCCAAGACTGAAACTATGACAGTCCTGCTAATATATTTGCTCCTCAACTTGCTCGCTAAATCTTACAATTAGCATAAAGAGGTTGCTAGATACAGCAGTGGCGTGGGGTGAATTGCGATACATCGATTGTTATGCCATTTAAACCTATGAAAAAAGATCGATTATCAGGGTGTTCGCAGCGAACACCTTAGTAATCGATTCTTTACCATAGTTTCAAATGGCGAGATATCGATAATCGATTATTCACGCCACGCCACTGAGATACAGGGGTGGACTCACAGCGTAGCATGGAGGTACCCCTCCATTAGGCCTCAACTTTGAGAGCTTTTTTGAGCTTCGGAGTTCGTTACAGAGAACAAATGTCACACCATTGTGTTTCTCGTAAATTTTATGTATGTATGAACCGCTTTTACGGCGCGCTAGGGCGCTCTGCGACGCCTATTCTCCACAGGAATCTGTCATGGTAGAGATCCTCCGGAAGCTCTCGTAAATTTTACGTTAGAAAAACGTCTTAGATCGCAATGAAGCAAGGAAGAGATCCATTTTCCAAAAAGGCTTTCCACGATATATTGTCCTCGTAGGCAACACAGCCACAAGAGCTGAATGGTGAGTTTGTCGCGGTCCTCTATTGTGAGTAATTTACTAATTGGGGCAAGTGGCGAGTTCTTTCGCGCCAAGCTCGGTTTCCGCCCAATTGGAGTGGAAACTCAAGGGGATGCAAACGAGAAACAAACTGTGAGTGGCTCGGGTCGTTGCTCCCCTCCCCCTTCTCTTCCTCCTTTCACACNCACCCCCCCCCCCCGCTCCCATCCAAACGGATGGACGAGGGTCCCAGTGAGTGCATTTCGGGCACCAGCTCAAAATTGAAGGAGTTATGTCCAGGTTGTTGGCCTTGTTACAAATTGCTTCGAGTATTAAATAACCCCCGGGTGGGACTGGATTTGAAGCATACTTGAATTCTAGTTTTTATGACCGGAACATTTTCCATTGAAATAAGCTCAGCGTGTGAAATATACTTGCGTTACAATCTGAAAAATTCAATTTTTCTGGTGAATTTCAAGCTGAGAATAGCTTCATATTATCAATACTTGAAGCTCTCAAAGAACAGTCCTGGGGTGTAAGATGAAAACGATTTACGTCAAAGAGTCGCGTAAAAACAAGAGGACGGGGGAGAGGAGGCCATCCTCGCAAAGTAATCAACGAGATGCTCTGATAGCGAAAATTTGATTCTGAAACATCTTATGGAAACAATTTTCATCTTTGTAGTTATTTCAAAAATATATTCAATGAAAAATTATTGTTCAAGTTATCATTTTAAATTGTAAATAGAAGACATATTTTTAAAAGTTCATTTGGTTAAAAAACGCAGATTAGAAAAAAAATTTTTTAACAGATTCCAATCCTCTAAAAAGTCATACAATTTCCGGATTGCAGTTTAAACTTGCTCGCAACTATTGACAAAAATTAATTAAACGTTCGTGTCTTATTTTTGAGGAAGTTTAAGAGTATATTCCGGCCAAATTTCAGAATCCGATTGTTAAATGCCATCCGAAAGAAGAAGAAGAAGAACAAACTGGTGACCTTTCAACTGCAAGCATTGCATTCGGCCCAACGGTGTACTGAAAATTTTGCTTTCCTGCTGGATCCGTTTTCCTGATGCGAACGGCCACAAATAATAACCGAGGTATGAGAAATTTTGATTAGTCACTATTTCATTTAAGTTGGATTTGATTTTGAACTTGAGGGCAGGCGGCGCGGTGGAAAAAAAGTTGGCTACTTGATAACCGGAGAAAGTTGACTGGTGATTCTGCGAGGCGAGCGGCCAGGAAGGGAGGGCCGGCAATTAAAAACAGTTATCAATTAACAACTGCTCCCGGCGTCGATTCGATTACTACTTTTTAATCAACTTTCTTTTGTGCCCCCACGTCTTCCTCTTTCGCTCGGCAATTTCCGCTCGCGAATCCAGTTATGAATGGAATTAATTACGAATAAATCACTCCCATTATCCCACCCCCTCC
>NW_017557621.1:8545357-8566356 GCF_001854935.1 Bemisia tabaci
CTCGTCCCCTCCCGTCGGGGAATTGAGATGAAAAATAGATTCGCCGACGCTAGCAACTCCGGGGCTCGCGCTAGGCATTTTGCGAAGTTTTCGCGCTTTAAATTTTAGGGGCGGTCGAAAAATCTGAGATAAGCCCTCCGCAACACTAATTAGGACAAAAAGTTTCTACCAAAGCTGGGAGGATTGCTGAATTTACAGGACGACGAAACATTTTCTGAAGTGAGGGGCTTGGAGGACAAGGCGCATAAATGGAGTTTTTGCTATTTCGAGAAATGCGTGTTTGAAGTTTCGAAATTACGTGGATCCTTATGGCGGGAAAAGAGTTCAAACTGACTTCCTGATTCTTAAAAATTCGAATTTGGGAGCGTGTTTTTCACAGAAAATGTATTAAGACTAGTTTTACATGAAATCATTAATATCTCATATTTTTCAAAAACTGCACTTATGTGCCTTTTCCTCCAAGTCTCTCGGGTCAAATATCCTGGTTCCCCTACTCTTTCTCTACATCACAGATAATCAGGTTTCTGACCCGGTTCTTGATGTTTCCATATAATAACCTAAATCATCCTCTAGATCTAGAGTGGGTATCAGAGGTAGTCAGTCCGCCTAACGTGCATGCATTGGTTATCCAGGGCGGAAGGAGGGTAAGATCCCAAGTAAATCTAACCTCAATCAATCTTCAGTCTCGTGTCGCTCGAAAGCAATGCGTGTTAAAATTCAAACCTTATTAGTTTTTAATTATTTGCAGTTATGGGTTAGGATCTCTACTTATTAAGTTGAAGAAAAATCCCGCTAAAACGCCCACGAAACTTATTTTTAATCACCATCACATCATTCAACCATGTATAATAAAATTATATTGACAGCATCGACACAAGAAAATTGAGAGAGAAGGAGGTGATAATACGGTAAAATACATCTTTTAAATGAAATTTTATTATCTTCTTTTGAATCATATTTTTAAATTGCCATCGGTGGATGTTTGGTCTTATTCCTATCCTTAAAATCGATATAAAATATTTATATAAACCTTTTTTTTAAATGAAAATATTACTTCACTTTAAAAATATTTACATTTTTAAGACGTGGCAAATATTTGTAAAACCGTTTCCAAGCGATATGGCATCGATATTAATATCAATGAGCCATAGTGGTGTAGAAAGAAACTAGACGATATTGAGTGAAAGAGGGGAAAACTCAAGAGGCACGCAATCATTGGTTTCAACCCATTTGTACCTCGATCTTTTAGAGTTAAGTACGTCCAATTTTAAGCATTTGGTTGCGCGTGCACCACGCTGCAGCACAGTAAAAGCGCAAAATATAAAAGGAGAAATCTAAGTACCTTGGAAATCAATACATTTGACACGGAACCACCTTAATATTTACAAAACACACATTAGACATTCCTATAATACGAGGGGCGTTCAATAAGTAAGTATCCCCCCTCTCTAAAATCCATTAGAATGAACCAATTTTAAAAAAACTTGGGCTCAAAATCTTCCTTAGGATATTTTGAGTTCAACAAAACAAACCGCAACAAAATCGGACCATGTCCGGCCGAACGCGAGCCGTTTGAACGCGCCGAGGTGCTCGACGCTCCCGCCGAATCCGCGAGGATTTGAAGTCCGCTACAGGAGAAGAGCTTCTCTGCCAAAGCCTCAGTCGTTCATCACTGACGAAAAATCAAAGAAATTTTTGTAGAATAAGGGGCTTACCTCACTTCTCCACATAACCAGCTCGATCCAAGCAAGTCTGATACTGAGACTAAGAGAACAGCTTTTGGATGCCTCGCGCGTGGAAGTCTTTCAGCTGACCGGGGATGAAAGAGTGGACGGCTTGTTTGATCTCTTCCCTGATTCAACATTAACTCCTCCGAGTTCAGATTTCAGATACGATAATAAATGGCAAACCAGACCACCATTTATTCCCGTTCCTCAAATCTGAACTCGGAGGAGTTAATGTTGAATCAGGGAAGAGATCAAACAAGCCGTCCACTCTTTCATCCCCGGTCAGCTGAAAGACTTCCACGCGCGAGGCATCCAAAAGCTGTTCTCTTAGTCTCAGTATCAGACTTGCTTGGATCGAGCTGGTTATGTGGAGAAGTGAGGTAAGCCCCTTATTCTACAAAAATTTCTTTGATTTTTCGTCAGTGATGAACGACTGAGGCTTTGGCAGAGAAGCTCTTCTCCTGTAGCGGACTTCAAATCCTCGCGGATTCGGCGGGAGCGTCGAGCACCTCGGCGCGTTCAAACGGCTCGCGTTCGGCCGGACATGGTCCGATTTTGTTGCGGTTTGTTTTGTTGAACTCAAAATATCCTAAGGAAGATTTTGAGCCCAAGTTTTTTTAAAATTGGTTCATTCTAATGGATTTTAAAGAGGGGGGATACTTACTTATTGAACGCCCCTCGTACATATCTTTTTTCCACATTAGACATTCCTATAATACATATCTTTTTTCCACATTAGACATTCCTATAATACATTTCTTTTTTCCAATCAATTTAAATGAGAATAATCTATGCAGAGTGTGCAAACATTTCAGAATAATGAGTTGAAAAACTTCGACTCCACGAGTTTAAATATTAGCGCCTAACACAGAGCGGAGCGGCCGGCGTGCTGCCATGCTAGCGCGACATGCGCACTGGCGCCTACAAACCTAAGAGGGATACTTCACGCATTGCGCAATGCGTGAAGTATCCCTGTTAGGTTTGTAGGCGCCAATGCGCGTGTCATGCTGGTCGCTCTCGCCCACCGCGCCACGACGCTTCAAGCAACTATTTTGCAACAGGAGTGTTGCACAGTAACATACGAAATTGAAAACGCTTCAACGTAAGAGAGACAGGCATTCTTTAAGAGTACGGAGCTTTCCTCGCAAAATAAATCAAGATATTACGGCAGAAAAAGAGAGCGGTAGCCCAAAAACTCACCAAGTCCTGGCATTCGTATTTAATAAAGTTTAGCATAACTTTTGAATTTCACTAGAGAATAAAATGACTTGATTTTAGCAGGAGGTCAGAGTGATGTGACTGTACCCAGTGCCATAAAATTTGGGTGATTACTTGCATTAGTTTACATGGTTTGACTGTATTTTCAAGAGTAACTAGTTGTCACGTGCTAAGGGGCCCAAAAAAAGACGTAACGGGATGATTCATCCTACGATACTCGTTTTGCATACAGTAAGTAGAGAAGGAACCTGTTTTAGAACCGCTGATCTCAGAGAAAATCCACCGTGAGACATTGTTTACAAACGAGTGCTGAATTCTAAGTTAAGGACGGGAGAAAATTGACGAAGTGAAAATACACAGGATGAGAACGCTCGAAGAAAGGACGCTAAAGTTCCATAGAGGAGGGCCACTCTAGATTTATCTAGTGAAAACATCTTCATCCCAACGGATGACGTTCGAAAAATGCTCCTTGCTATGGCCTACATCCAGGGCTTGAATCCATATCAGTAGGCCCAGCATCTCTTTCCCACGTTCAAGAATGGGTTATCCCTGTTTACTCGGCTTCAGATCTATACGCCAGATAAAAAGGATCATTTTCACGTCTTTCCAGCTCCTCATGTCGTATTATTTTCCTTGTTTTTCGTCTCGCGGGTTGGAAAAAACAATCTCTGGATGAAAAAGGCAAAATCATTCAGGAGGTCACAAGTCAAGGTTTTTCTATTTTTGCTTTGCACGCTGAACCCGTTCTAGGCACTTAAAAAGAAAAATTCATGATGCTATCGAACAGTTTTATTGCAGAAGACAAAACAAATTATTTTTCCGCGTGGGGGAGAAAGTTAAAAATGATTATTGTGAAAAAAAAATACACTTTCTCTTTTCAAGCGGTAAGTTGTTTCAACTATTGCTGTAAACTTCTGATCTGTCCTTTGATTACAGTGGTGAGGCTTTTGCACGTGAATCACGCGAATGTTTAAAATCATAATGAAAGGCTTAAATTCATTACGACTAAAAAGTCGGCGTAAAATAGTGTCAGAGAATAGTTTTCAGGGGTCTTTTTCAAGAACTTTCCGCGGGAGGACCCCAGAAGCCCTCTTCTAGGAGGTAACTCCTCCTTACCCAACTAAGCCCCCCCCCCCTCCAACAAAATCCTGGCTACGTGCCTGGTAAGAAACTCGATTCCACTCCATTGGAATCATTAAAACCAAAAGAAAAATCGCTCCTCCTCAACACTCTTTCTCGATCTAGACTCTCCACTGCTTCGTTTCATCTTTGCAAGTTTAAGGACCTTCTCCTTAACATCCAACTCCTTCACATTTTACAGCGCTCCTTTTTCTTTTCTCGAAAGTCGCATTTCACGTTGCCGGATACCAGTATTATTCAAGCATATTAGAATCGATGAAATTGGCAAATTCGAGAAAAAATCGCAACCTTGTAGACTTTTGGCTCTCTCCGGGTTCTTGTCTTACGGCAAACTCTCACGTTGACGTCGTCGCACGAACATGGAGCGGGTGAAGAGTTTGCAGCGTTGACAGGTTTCACTGTTTAATGCGTGCTCGTGTTAATGTTGAATCAAAGAAAGTAGTGAATAGCTTCGCATCAAATTTGGCAACCGAGGGTCTGCCTCTCATTGCCACCCTTGAGAGCGGTACAAAAATCACGTAACCGAAGTCTGACTTCCAGAAGTATTTCTCGGCGAGTTCTTCAGATTATTATTTTTCACAGAATAGAATATCCGAAGTTTTATATATATATATATATATATAAAAATAAATTGGAAGCTAATACCTAATTAAAAAGAGAATATCAAAGATCAGGTTAGAGACAGCAGATTATGCAATATAACGCCTCTGAAACGAAGGAGAACTTAGGGCTCATGAATTCTTGGTAATTTCGACTATATTTTTATCATCTTTCAATTTGCGTTTAGTTTGCCAAGCATACAAGGAAAGAGGGTAGATTACTCGAGAGATTGCTATGCAATGGGCTGTTAATTACCAATCCGAAATTTCAACACAAAAATTTGGTTATTATGGGATAAAACACAAAATAACCCAATTCTTCCGTTGACTCTGGGGTCTCCCTGTCTCTCCATCGTTTTCTGCGCTTAATTCACCGCAAACTGTACCAAAAACAATACAAACTTTGGGTTGGTTTGTGTTTTACTCCGGTATAAACCAAAAGTAACACAAAAATACTACTTTTGTGTTAATTTTGGTTCTAATCATCTAGGGGGAACTATTTTTTTTTTGGGGGGGGGAGACCCTCCCAAAATATCAGCATTTTCAAATGCGGGGATGCCTCAGTTTATTTTGCCATGACCCCTCTCCCTTTATTTTCCTTGAGAGAATAATAAAAATAGATCTTCCTGCACTGCCGTGCTATAGGGAAGAACGCCGTATAAACATTCGAGAGTTTCCAAATTTTCTTCGATGAAATGTCCATTTTTGAGGGAAGTTATGAATATATTTCCTTTAAATTTTCAGAATCTTCAGGTAAAATTGTGAGCTAAATTATCTGAAAAATCGGCAGGAAAATATTCATAAATTTACCAGGAAATTCACTTGTTATGAAAAGATATTCGGCAACGCCTGAAGGTTCATAAGGCGTTTTTCCTTAGCATGGCAGTGCTCCCTGGCCCTCTAAATTTCACAGCCACAAAGACAGGGACGGGCGCGTCAGGGGCGTGAAAAATTAATCCCTTTTTTTCGTGGCAACCCTTCGGCCCCCGGTTCAGCGGAGCTCAGAGGCTAACGACGTTATTCAGAGGCTAATGGAATTTGATGCTGTTTTCGCCTAAACCGCATCCGTTTTTTCATCCCCCGCTTTTTCTTGAGCTTGATTCCTTGGCCCCCTCCCCGAGCCGGCGACGGCAGTAATTCTTGGCATAAGCGCGAGATTACGGCCTGAGCACTCCTGCTCCACCCCCACCCCCTCCGCGCATCTCCGTTGACTTTGACGCTCGGGCGCGGGGTGTAATTGGAATAAATTGAGTAGAACTCGTTACGGCAACTTCCCGGCCGTCGATGAGACCCAGCGCCTGGCTACTTAGATAAAGCCAGACGACGCCGCTCGTGGACTGGACACGGAAGCGTGCCCACAGCGTTTTCGTCCCAAGATGGATTTAATAACCTTTCGAGTTTCAATCAGTGTGAAAGCATTCTTTTGGATTTGTCCATCGCATCTTGAGAATATTGAGAGTGCCTCTTTCAATTTCAAAGGGCCACTGGCAAAAGTTACATGTTTTCTCTTCAGTATTTTATGTGTCTTCAATATTTTTTATAATATCTCAATCTTTACGCTTTAACTCAGTTACAGCAAGTTCTTTTCATTTTGAACAGTACAGGGTGGAAAATGAAAAATTTTCGATCGAGAGGCCTGCCGAAACCGTTGTGGTGCCCGATTTGACTCACGTTGAATATTTGTTTTCTTGTGAGCGGGCAATTCAAATTTCATTCGACCAATGTAAAATCATCAAACGACGATTCAAACGAGAGGAAATTCAAAAACCAACTCCTGAAAGTACAAGTATTAACAAGTATTTTAAATACAGCACAAATTAAAGTTTGATTATACCAATAACGCCATTGGCATTTTTGCCATACTCAACCATTGTGAGTTGTAAACAATCATACTTGTTATTTAGAGGCTGATTTTTAACATCCTTTCCAAGGATGGCGGCACGTGCTGCGTTTTTGTTGCGAAACTCACGACCGTCACAAATAGCTGACTTTCACGTTTGTTTTTAAATCCCAGAAATCGTCCAGAATTAGGAAAACACAACTTCCAGGGGAAATGTTGAACCTGATTTTTCGAATTTTTTCATCCTGAAATGTCCCCTATTTTAAATTTTCGCCCACACACGTAGTGCTTTCGATTATACCTTCTTTATCTGTTTATTTCTAACCGTTCCACGACACCCTACGGCCATGTTTGCAGTACAAAATTTTTCGTTCAGTTGGATCGAAAAATTGAACTTTTAAATTTGGATGGAGAATTGTCTCGCGCGCACTACCCTAAGATGATGCTTTTGAGTAGGTACTTAGTTGTTTAACATTGATCCCAACTGTACAAGAGAGACTTGGTCATACTGTTAGTGGCTGACTTATCACGCCTGAGCACGGTAAAATATTTTGGAACTGACTTTTGGCCTTTCCATCATTCAGAGGCCTATTTTCCAACATAACATCAACTCTTGACCTTTAATATTACGATTGAGGTTCCTTTAAAAAAAAAAAAAAAAACATACTGCGTGCGAAAAGCGAGAGTTTCTTTTGAGGTTATCCCTTAGAAAAAAAGAGGCGAAGACTTTTAAAAGTCTCCAGCGGTGAAGTTTGTAACTAAGTGAGAATAATGTTAATCTTTTCAATTTTAACCTGACCACTTTCCTCGGTTTTTTCTCGGCAGGAGAGGGAGATACCCCCTTCCCGCTTTAACGATACTTTACCGCTGATCTAGAGTGGGAGAGAAGGGGGGAAGAGCGAGAGAGAAAAAGATGGTAGGTGGATGTAACAGGCGATTTGCTCGGCTATCAGGTTAATGACTCCAATTCCTCCTTTTTGCCGGGTTACCTATCCGCAATCATAACGGAGATGAGCGAGTTTGCGTTGCCACATTAATGGAGAAATATTATAAACATAAACATTTCTCGTTTGTAAAGAAAAATTTGCCCGTCTATAACAAGATATAAAATTGAAACAACGACCTGACAACATCAAGTAGGGGAAAAAATACTGAAATGGTCGCGTAATCTTATACATCAGGTTAAGAGCTTGCCGGAATGGCAAATTGACCTCAGATTTTTTTTGTTTTTATTTCATTTTACGAGTATACAATATTGCAACTTGCCTTTTTTTTCGAGGAACGTTCGCTCTGCGTAGAAAATAATGGTGGCAACATTTATGAAAAGGCTGAATTGAATCGTATTTTAATCCGGAGACTTTTTGAGATTCGCCGAGCCAATCTAAGCTCGCGCTGTTTTCGCAAGTTTAGATTTTATCTAGCATTCTGCAATATTTAGGGTATATTATAAAAACAGTATTCCTCTGTTTACACGAATTAGAACATCGAGAGGACCTCAACGATATATATGGAGGTTTGAGACTGAGAAACGTTGCAAAGCGACGGTTAATTGCAGGAACACGTATATCGTTTGCGGTGTTTTTAAATCTCCACTCCTACTTATATCTTATTTTGTCAAAAGTTAACAAATCGACACTATTACTTTACTCAGAGGAGAGAAATCAGTAAAATTTTCAAGAGATGACCTCAGTATTTCTCCACATTTAAACAATAAAGTATGACAAGAAGTCTGATACGTCACAAATGTGAGGTATATTTTGCGACTATTGGGCTTTCTACTTAATTTTGCACGCGCTTACACACAGCCCGAGCTGTCTCATACTTTTAGAATGACACTTTGATTTTACGCGCAAGACAAATGGAGAGAATGTCCATATCGACACTATTATTTTAAGTTTCTATCGAACTTCGTAAAATGATTATTTGGGATCGTAGAGTTCAGATTCTAGGCAAGATTTTCCTGCAAGAGAAATGGGAGATTCTCTGTCTTCTCAGGGAAGTTAGATAGGATTAGGAATCGTTCCAATGCGAAGGAGAAGCTAAAAAGAAGCAACAGAAAAAGAATGATTGAGGAACTTCTGAAGTTGTAAATACTTTTTCAAAACGTTTCCGTAGCGGATTTAAATTGGTTTAAGTTTATCTCACGGGGCGTAAGTTCCGAAGGTGGGGTGATTTTGCTCATTAATGTTTCTCCCACGTTCACAGCAAGTTGTTACTCAGACTTTCTTCGCTATTTGATGCTTAGACAAGTTCAGAAAACGGACGGTAATGGTCTAATCTAAAATTGTAGTTGAATGGAAGAACTATGATGGCATTTTATTCCAAACCTGCCCTGCCCTATTATTACGGCCTCAACTTGCAACTTGGAAAGCTTATAATGAGTTAGAAGGTTGATTTTCTACAGAACTAGAGGCGTTATTGGAGACGGCAGGGAGGCAAACGCTCCCATCAATGCAGTTTACCTTATTCTTCAAAAAAATTTTGCTTCATTTTGATCGATTCAAGCATTTTACGGGGTGTTTTGACGATTTAATCTCCTGGCCCCATTTGCGAATTTTCCGTACAAGATTTGCCTGAATTTGAGGTATTGACTGCAGAAAGGGCATTTCTTAGTTGATGCGATGTCTTGTAATCTGCATTGCTAAATTTATATCTCAGAGAGTAAAATATTCAGGAAATCAGATATTTTCCGTTTTCAGCGTTATAAAATCATGAAGGAAATCAGTAAAAATTCAACGAATTCCATGCAATTTGTTTTAAATGGATTGAAGGTTCACGGTGATTCTGAGACATCGCAACTGACAAATGCCCTTCCTACATCCAGCGCTTCGATTGTCGTTTCCTACACATTTGACTCATTCAACATTTCAACGTTGTTAATCCAATAAAAATAGAATTTTTACCAGCAAAATATTGAGTATTTGTAACTGAGAATTTGATCAAATTTCTTTTTGATTAAATGCAAAAGTTGGTAAAATTTTGAATAGAAATCGCGCGATCATAATTCCATAAAAATTGAACTGTTTCAGTAAAGTTTGCGAGCCCCGAAAATACTTACACGTTCCCTCGTCTAGAAAACGACAAAATGGCAGCTATGGATAAAACTGGGGGCACCATCTTTTTCCACTAAATTTCACATGGTTGAAACAGGTTCCAGGAGTCCCATGCACGAGCTAAATCCAAGAAAAGCATGGGTTCATAATTCTAAATGAAGGGCGGCTGACGAGATAAGCTGCCACCAAGTGCAAAAGGGTTATCCGATGTCAGATTGATATTTTTCTCTTTTTCAAACGAACATCGCACAAGGTTGTCGTACAACGGAATAATTCCCTGAGTTTGATGACCAGCCGGTCCCACAGTATGTGAGTGTTTTCGATGGCATTGCCAACCGTGGTCTAACACCACCTGCGAAAGTGTGACACACTGCCTCGTATAAATCACCCCATGTCGAAACCTGACAAAATCATTGTCGTCAAATTGCGTGACAATCGTATTTTTAACGACAAGAACGCCGAAAAATTTGACCAGAATTCGCAATGTGCGATTCCAACTTTTACAATGTTGTTATTCGTTCGATAGGCATTCTAAGTAAAAAAAAAAGTATCCTTTGCAGAACGTTTCCTAATTTTGTTTGCCTTCGTAGTTTGTACAAGTCGATTCCTGAAAAAATTGTTCATTTCGGCAACCCAGCGAAAGCTCAAGCTGATTTTGATGAGACTAATCTGCTGCCAGCGTGGAACTCGGGTCCACGTTCCGCGGGAAGTATCCAAATTCGTGCAGGCGCTCGATCCCCCATTTATTACGAGCGAACCTGTTTAATGAATATATAATTCCTCTTAATCCCTCTCCATGTGGACCAGAGAATCCCTGACGTGTGCGAGGACCGACATTCTCGAAATCATATCCGAGAGTAAGGAGAAATAAATGGCCCGGAATCTTTTGAAAGTCATTCAATTCCGTACCGTTCTAAGGAAATAATTCAAAATGAATGCTTGCTGATAGGAACTGATCAGGAGATCAGTTGTTAGTAAATTCTTTCAAGACTGTTCATGTGGTTTCACGATGCAATAGTTTTCATTATTTATCCATTATTTAAAATAGGAATATAAATAAAACTAAGTCCGCGTATTTGAGTAAATATAGTCACCAGCAACAGCATTCAAATAAAACTTAAATAAAATGTACAAGTTCTAGTAAATTTTTCAATAATAATAATTACACCACACAAAAATTATTCACCTACATAAAAATTATATTTAAATTTTCGGAGAAGAAAATAGCTCAGTCGTCCAGCCAACACGTTCTACACGGATTTTTTCCCCCATTAGCTTTGTTTTCTCTTTTATCGTTATTATTTTTTCATTTAAGTCAGTTCATTTTAGTAATATGCAAAGGTGGAAGACTGAGCTTAAGAAATTGTGTTCAACCTTACCAAAAAGTAGGAGCAATGTAAGAAAGTTATATATGCGCTGCCACCCTTAACTTTTGAGTGATTTTCCTTAAAAATTAACTTTCAGCTTTGAGTGTCATTCTGCTCAGATCAGAAGCAGATCCAGCAATTTTTCAACACCGGATTTCCTCCATTTAAGTCTATGTTGAATGATCGATTCTTGTCGGAGCACCTGGCCCCTCCAAGAATCGATACATAGCCATAGGTTTAAATGGAAAAATAACGATGTTGCCACTTCGCTGGATCCGCCAATGGCTCAGCTTATTGTTGATCAATTTTCTTACCTGGAACATAAAGGAAAAAGAATCGGTTAAATTAAGATATCTAATGATACTAAAAATAATTTCATATCAAATTTTCCAAGTCATAATCATAGTGAAAAGAAAACGTCTAACCAACAGCAAATGTCCGATTTCGACGAAGAAACTACCAGACCACGTATCTCGTTTGCGGTGACTAAGAATCTCCACCCATATTTTATTTTTCTGAAGGAGACCAGATCAATATCATTCCTCGAAATTTTCACAAAGTTTTTTCTGCACGAAGAGGAAAATTCACGGAAGTTTTCAAGAAGTGACGTCAAGTAGTTATCCATTTCAAACATGAAATATGACAAGAAGTCTGCAACGGTGCAAACCGAGAAACGTGGTCCGGTAGTTTCACCGTAGATATGTTATATCAAGGCTAAAATGTTATCAGAATATTCTTTATGTGTCGAGATTCCATCAATTTACTCTCAAAAAGTGGAGACTATCTTCCCCGCCAATAACTCCTAACAAACACTCAATGCAGACGCAAAGTAATAAAAGTGAATGAGGTTAAAATGCTATGTAGCAAGATGTTTCGTAGAAACTTCATATTATCAAATATGTTATAATTATTTTACCGGCAACCAGTGCAACGACTGAGTCCCAGGGATTATTTTTCTAACTCGTTAGATTTTATGCAGTTTGAGAAAAGTTGATGAGGTATCAACGAATGAAAATAAACCCGGTGCACGCTCAATGCTACACATTTAGAAAGCCATATTGCTGACTATGGGAACAACTCAAAGTTTATTCTCTGCATTTGTCATGGGCAAATAAAAGAGAACAAACGAAGAAAGTATGCTAATTGTGTCTTTTCGTATTACGGGTTCAATGTAAATATTTAAATATTATATCCACCAAGTTCCCTCCTCATTTTCGCGCCTCTTTCATTTCGTTTCCCCCCTTCTTTGCTCCATTCATTAACAAAATTAACATAATTTAGTCCGAGACATAGGTGGAAACAGAACTGACAAACTCAAGAATACTAAAAAAACAACTCCCACCGGAATGGAGGAACTTAATCAAGGCCAAAAGCATGCCTTTGTTGTCAAATTAGATGATAAACTTACGCGATTATTATTGTTTATTAAAGCTCGGTACGAGACTGTATTGTAGTGCTTTTTCTAGGTAACAGGTTTATCTCGTTCGTTTTTAATCAATAATGGTCATGATATTAACCTTCCCGATGTGGGAAAACTTCTGCAAGCTTCGGAAATTGAACAGAATTGTCAAAACGTCCATCATTCTCGGTCAAGTATGAAAACTAGAGTAATAATATAAAGTAGAATCGCAGTCAATCGAAGGAAAAAAAAATCACGACATGTTATTTACTTATCTTTTTGAACAAGTGTATTCTGTGTTGAAGAAGATGTTTGATTGGATTCCTCCCGGGAGGAGATGAAAGAAATGCCCTGTGCAAGGATAGTGACAGCCAGAGGGTTTTAAATAAAATGAGGGAGTACTAACTCCCTGAAAGGTTATGGGAGGGTGAAGCACGGTGGCGATAAGCGTCGTAGAACGCCAGAGCGCTTGGAAAGTGACATTAATTTTTGCATTCTGAATTGAAGACTTTAAACAATTTCCTTGTGTGATGCACTCGACATTAAAGTTAGATTTTTACTTATGAGGAGAGTATAGGTTTTAACGTTTTACCTCCCGCAGTCTTTCGAGAAGACTGCGATTTGAAGTCATAAACAGAAACGACATGATAATCCCTGAAAGGAGCAACAATGGAACATCCCCAGGAACGATGACTTGAACATGGGGTGAAGAGCGAACGAAATAAAAATAATTGTTTCCGACATCACGGGGTAATTAACAGCCCGAACAAATACCTACCGCTTCATAAAACAAAAAACAAAATAATATAAAAAAAATAATACAAATAATACCAAGGAGAGGGGAAAATTAAATTATGGCTCGCGGCGGTGCAAGAGCAGAGAAAAATAATTAAAACTATCTCCCTAATGCCACATCGAGCGGGAATGGTCAAATTAATGACGGAATTCGGAGGATTTTCTCTTAGATTTTGCAAAACGAGGAAAATCTCTTGCAATTTTCGAGAGTTGAACTTGTTCGACGATGAAGGAAAACTTGTGTTAAGTACCTCCTCTAGAATCTAATTCGATAAATCTCTCCAAAATGAGACAAACGAAGTAGTGTCACAGAAAAGATGCCTTTCACGTGATTGATATTTGACTTAAACTGAAAATTACGGATCTGGCTCCCATACTTTATGTGAAAATTTCAGGATTATACTTTCGGAACCTTAACACAATACAGGAGTAGGACAGGTACGTGGCACAGAGCTTGGCTTTGTTAATAATGATGAGATATAAAGGGGCCAGGAAGATTAAAATGCATACTGCAACGTTGCAAAATTTTGCTTACCTATGAATTACTGTTATGTTATGAATACAGTTTATGATACAAGACACACGAGACTGCGTTTTCAGTCGAAATCTCAAAAATCGATTTCTGGACTTATACCTCGACGAAAATCACCCTATACTAAAAAATTCCTTCCGTGGGCTACGATCTCTTTCCCCGTGATCAGTCGCATCCGAGAGTTGTCTCGCATGTTTTAGCGTCGCAAATGTTGGATCAGCATGGAATTATCATCTTCTTAATTTTCAGTGAATCAGTATACTTCACTGTTCACTGTTCTGATGTGGGTAGGATATCTTTAATTCTATATAAATGGACTATTAGATAGGGTGAGAGTCAAAGCTCTCCTAGACAGATTACTCATCAATATTTTACGCAGCACTTGTTGACGTATTAAAAATTTCTGAAGTCAGCTGAGAGGAAAGAATTCAGCTTTTTTAGTTTACATTAATATATGTCAATTTAACTTCCCTCCCTGGAGGAAACCCAAGTTAACGTAAGTCGAATCAGAGATTGATAAATCTAATTGCTTTAAAAAAGTAATAAAATGTTGTTGAGAAGGATTACAAACCTACAGAGAACAAGTAAACTCGTTAAAGAAAATATAGCAAACAAGGAAAATATTCTCAAAAAAGCTGTATTTCGTCTTAATCTTCGTGTTAAAAACGAACCAAAATTAGTTGACTTAGTAGACTTTGGGGTTGCTATTCTTTTCTTCGATTTCTTACAGGGTTTGATTCATGAACATGAAAACACTATCCTTAGAATTCGATTGCATTTTGCAGTAAGGAACCATTATCTCTGGCCCTTCCATAAAAGCACCTTTCTGCATAGGTAAACCATAAAGCATTAGCATTAGGCATTTATATTCTTCCTAAAAAAAAGCCAAAAATAGTGGTTCTTTTTTGCAAAATGTGGTCCAATTATGAGTTGGAGCCGAATTTGACATTTCCAATGTGTTCTCTGTATTCTACATAAATTAAGACGAATGAAACATTATACGCTATCATGCTAATTTTCTAATACTTACTAAGGGCCCATTTCACCGGACATCCTTTAAAATCCCCGAGGAAAATCTGCAATTCGTGGCAACACCGCGGGGTGCAGGACTGTATTTAAAGTGGGTCTTAATTGCTGGAGGAAATTCAGTTTCCAGAGCCGCGCTCGCTCCCGAGCGTGCGAAAGGGCGCTTCTGAGCTCTACCGCAGGAAGCAAAAAACGCGTGTCTGCATACAGTTTCAATAGGATTTAAGCTGCTTTTGCTAAGCACAGGAAAGCTCTCCGACGAAGTAGGACAACCGACGAAATAAGCCTCGGTACAGTCTAACTACGCCTCTGCACCTCTCCGCGGAAGACGGAAAAAGCACGTTTCTTGTACCGCTGTTCGTCGCCTTCGGCCGCACCGGAAATCGATGCCCTTTGCACTCGTTCCGATTCCTCCGACTTGTAAATAATTTAAAATTTTCACGCGAAAAAGAGCTTCGAAGTACGTAAATCCTATGTGCAAGTTTTAAGTCCTTCTGGATTCAAAATTGGTCCAGAGTTCATTCACGTGTTGATGCGTTCTATTCACACAGGTGTAAGTCTGGTGCAAGAGTGAGTGCGGTAAATAATTGCGAAAATCGGATTCGCCGTCGCCAAAATACGATTTCTGTAGGATTTTTTCGTTGTATGTCAAACATATTTAGTTCTATTTCCGACCTAGCAAATTTCTTGTTAAGTACAACTCATTTATCAGTGGAAAATTAACGATTTTTTTTGCTTAAATGTTTTACAGAGTTTCAAAACTTTTAGAGTGAATGCACGCAAAATAAGCTGAAACGGTCCACTTTTCGCATTCCTTTAACTCGCAGCGCAGTTTCAGACCGACCTGCTTTCATTTTAAAATATAGGCAAAGGCGGCCTCTCACGAGGTTGAATAGTGGTATCAAGGTGTCTAGTCACATTGTATCTCACAAACACAAACCCTCATCGAGGCTTCAGTCCAATTATATCGAAATTTTCTCTGGATATGAAATGAAAATATTCTGGTTGCTTTCCTTCTGAAAAAATCAAATTTTAGATGTCAGTCTCTTGACTGTCCTTCAATGAGCGAAAAATCGTGAGGTTGAGGAATTTCAGGGTGGGCCAAAAACGGCCCTCATTATACCCCTCCTTTTATCAGAATTTGAATTTTTCGAGTTCCATTTTTCTCAGATGTACTTGCTATGGCCATATTCAGATTCTTTGCTAAAAATTAGTTTAGAATCGAAGAGATCTCGGCTCTTGCATTAATTGAAATGATCCTTATACATAAATTGTGCGCTAAAATACGTCATTTCCACCATTATCAGCTACTCAAATGAAAATCGCAAAAGCACCATACGAGAGAACTGAGGCAACTTTTCCACGCCCTACGTTACATAATTTCGAAAATTTTTGTTTTTCGCTGCACCCAAGTCTTGAGACATAACAACCAGCATTCACATGTGATAAATTTCTCCGTCGGAAAGATCGATACAGCCTACGCTTTGTGCACAATTTATTTTGAAGTGTTCCGAGGAAATGAGCGAGTAACTCATATTTAAAGTTGAATATATACGCGCACGAGGAGGTTGTTCTCCGAAAAGCCCTCTTCCTGAAAGCCCTTTTTCGAAGCTTCCTCTCGGCCTCCGCTCCGCTGCTCTCTCTTTAAAAACAAAAGGGCAACGAAAACACTGAGGTGGAGTCTAAACACACTTTAATTAAAGCCTCACTTCTTCAGTGTCTCTGGTAGAGGAGTGCAAACTTGAGACCCGGTCCCGGCTCCTATTCTCCCGTTCCAAGGAAAAACGCCGTATGAGCTTTCAGGTGTTGCCAAATTCCCTTTTACAAAATAAGAACTCTCAAGGAAACCTATAAGTATTGTTCCTCAAATTTTTCACAGAATTTTATACGCAGTCAGGTGTAACTTATCTGAAAATTTCAAGAGAAGATATTGATGAACCTCTTTCAGGATTAACAATTTATTTGAGGAAATTAGGCAACTCTCGAATGTTTATACGGCGTTTTTGTTCAGCACGGCAGTATATCTCCACCTCCATTCACGTTGCCGGGTTCTTGATATTCGAAACCAAATTCTTGACTTAATATCATAATAGGCTCTATTAGTCTTGACGTGGCTGAGGGATTTTCCTTTCTATCGAACCGGACTTGAAAGATACGTTGTTTAAGTCTACAAAGTAGGCTTATGTAGTTATAGCGCTTAGTAAGCCTTTAGTAAATGTGACAGGGTCTGTGAAAATGATCTTATTTTCCGGGAGGAAATCGTCCAGGAAAGCCGACTTTAGGGGAAAATGTCAAAATTGGCGATTTTGAGTTCTCGTCGGGAAACGCTCTTTGAAAACCTTAGGGACAAGTTACGCAAGATTTAAGTTTTATTTTCTCACCAAAGTGGGCGCTAGCAGCTAGCTACTCCTATTCTGTGTGCATGTCAGAATTCCTAACCTAAATTTAACCTTCAACTTAGAAATGTAACCTTGAACCTACAAATTTTTGTTTTGAAATCTAAAGACGTAAGGTGACGACGTAGACGTCCTGTGAAAGGTTGGCGACAAGGAGTGGAGGATGAGATTAGGAGGTGCCAATTGCCCATCTAGGAGGATAGAGTCCAATGGCGATCGGGCGTCGCAGAGCGCGAGGCTGCGCTGTGAAAGCGGCTTTATGTATGTATCCAAAGACGTCATATTTCCCGCATTACCTACTGAAACTTTCAAGGTTGAGCTGTTGTCAAAATGTGTAGAATTTTTCCCGTGTGGCGTGGTACAAATAACCAATTTTTTTTTTTAAAGATGAGGCCCCTTTTCATAGATTTTGTCGCGAATGCACTTTCATCGCAGATTTTAGGAATTTCGCCATTCAGGGGGCTATATTGAGGAAAAAGGCTGTTGAAGGAACAACTATGAATACGACCCCAAAAACGAAAAAAGGGGCGCAGCGGGCGATCAGAGTTATTACTGTGAGATGCAAGAGTTTAAGACGGAACAGGAAGTGCGAGATGCGCGAATTGAACTGCATAAGTTTTCGAACTTGCGATTAAATTGGAAGTGTGTGCGGATCAAACATTAAAACACGCAGTATATCTGCAAAAGCTCGCAATTTAACTTTTCTAAACCCAATCCAGACCGACGTTCTAATCGGCGGTGAGAAGATTCGGTGCTTTTGTTCGACGAAATATTTAATGGATTTTGCTTGGAGAAATACCCGAACCCCAATGAATCGATATTCAATGGAGGAAGTCGGTCTTAATTCTAAAAGAAAAAAAAAGAAAAGGAAAGGAAAGGGAAAAAAGTGGATGAAGCGGAAAAAGATTCGTCGATGTATATCAATGTAGAGGTTCATTCCAAATCGATTACAACGATTCTCGTCGATATGGTCTGATACAATTTAACCCAAATTTAGAATATGGTTACCAATAGAGTCGTTAAAGTTTGATGTGTAGGGCATTTCGCAAGAATTGGCGATCAACATACCAAAATTTGGGAATAAGTGGCAATGTGTGAAACATATTAGTCATTTCATTGTTATATCCACGATAGAAAATTGTTTCTTGGCGGATTATTTACGATGCTTTTGTTAAAAAATGACATTTACTTCACACGAGAAAAGTACACAAAGACAAATTAGATCTAACTTCAAAAAAAGAACATATCTTTCGCAAATTCATGTTGCCTTGCAGAAAATACTTGTCAAGAGAGTGCCTCGTAAAAGCAAGGTAAAATTTGCCTCCTTCGATGAAATTGTTCCCGTCGTAATGGATCGTCCGATTAAATAAAACGTTTCTCTCTGTGACAATGACAGCTTCTCTTATGAAAGCAGTTTACTTTTCTATGTGAGTAGAATTATTTCGGTAAGTTCAAAAAAATCAATGGCGCATTCGACATAGGAACTCCGGGAATAAGCTTCTAGAGCGAGATTTTTAGTTCCTCCGTGCAGGAAGAGAGTCGGACAAAAAAACCCTTTCGATGAAAACGAAAACAAAAGCAAACTCTCAAAGAAGCCATTTTACGATCTCGTCGAGCCGTGGAAAAACACACTGAGGCTGCAGGACGGACCGGAGAAATTAAAGATGAGAAACGAAAGAAAAACGTGGATAGTTAACGCTGGGCAGAGCTGTAAACGGAAGAAAGTAATAGCGGGGAAAAGCAACGGCGAGGGAGGGGACTGGGGCGGCTCAATAAACGAGTGCGGTCAAGTTAATTGAGTTCGAAACAGTTGGCACTCGCCAACCGACGGCACAAGCCGCCAGTTCTGCCAAATGTAGCCTTGAAATTATACCGAAATGCTCCAAATTTAAATCCCTGATATTCAGTTGATTGGAAAGGTATTTTCCAAGTCTTGAACTAACGGCTAAATTGCCTTACGTATACGTAAGGCAAGGCATACGTGCGTAATTATGTATAATGCGTCAGTGGCTTAGACAAGGGGGGGGGGTCCAGGGGGTCTGGACTCCCTCTTTGCCCCGTTAATTGTACCTTTTTTTTACTTTTGGAGGGCAGACATTACATATTATCAGAGACTTACACAAAATAATGTAAATTTACCGTCATGTTTTTGAATGCCCCCCCCCCCCTCCTAAAGAATTCTTAGCTACGCCACTGTAATGCGTACATATTTTATGTTACACCAATAGCATTTTGATTCAAATTATGCGGTACATAAAGTTTGTAGCTGTTAGGTTTTACCGGCGAAACTAAACAAGCTTTAAAACGTGTGTCACTCTGGTGATCTCTTTCTTATGCACCTTTGCACACATTTGATATATATTTGATAAATTTTGATATTTCAAACATTTTTTTTCTTTTTAAATTTAAAACTCGCATTTGCCAAAAATTAGTCTACTCGTGTAAAATAGAATGAAATTCAAAAGTTAAGTTAAACTTTCTTAAATACGGATGATAGGACTTGGTGAGTTATTGGACCACCGCTCTCTTTTTCTGCCGTAAAATCTTGATTTATTTTGCGAGGAAAGCTCCTTACTCTTAAAGAATGCCTGTCTCTCTTGGTGCGTTGATGCGCCTTCAATTTCGTATGTTACTGTGTAACACTTCTGTTGCGAAATAGTTGCTTGAAGCGTCCACGCGGATTGGCGCCTACAAACCTAACAGGATACATCACGCATTGCGCAATGCGTGAAGTATCCCTGTTAGGTTTGTAAGCGCCAGTGCGCATGTCGCGCTAGCATGGCAGCACGCTGGCCGCTCCGCTCTGTGTTAGGCGCTAATATTTAAACTCGTGGAGTCGACGTTTTTCAACTAATTATGCTGAAATGTCTGCACACTTTGCATGGATTATTCTCATTTAAATTGTTTGAAAAAAAATATGTACTAAAGGAATGTATAATGTGTGTTTTGTAAATATTAAGGTGGTTCCGTGTCAAATGTATCGATTTCCAAAGTGCTCAGAATTTCCATTTTTTATTTTGTGCTTTTACTGTGTTGCAGCGTGGTGTACGCGCAACCAAACGCTCAAAATTGGACGCACTAGACTCTAAAAGATCTATGTGCAAATGGGTTAAAACCAATGATTGCGTGCCTCCTGGGTTTTCCCCCCTCTTCATTCATTATTGTCTGGTTTCTTTCAAATATCGTATAACCCGTGGTTGATTTGAGTTCATAGGGTGGCTGCCTTTTTGGGCCCTGAGAGCTACATGACCCGATCAAACCTAACCTGCAAATTTTCTAGATGTCCATACTCTCCCTATAAAGGCACTCTAGATACCATTTTCCCTCCGAAACTTCACCGAAACCATGTCTGGCAACACAGCAGACAAGAGTCGGGTGAATGTTGGACCGATGAGCATAAACATCCCGCGACAATAAAACACGAATTTTTCGTCTGTTTATGTTTTATGCACGTCCGTCGCTCCATTCCCCCCCCCCCNCCCCCCCCCCCCGCACTGCTCCCGGACGTTGGACGCAAGCAGGGTCACAAAAAGTTTTATGTCCCTGCTGTCTAAGCGCGCCCAATTGTCCGACTCCTGATTCATCACCTCATGCAGCCCGCAAGCTCTGGCGTGCGCTGGGGAGTTAAATTGAGATTGCAGGAAACATCCTTGACAGCGCTACCCTGAGAAAGATTTCCGCTTGAATCGAAATAAATTTCCGTGGTATTCCCTCACGGGAAAAAAGAGGTAAAGGTTAAGACCCAACTATTGGATGATATGGACATTCCCAATTAATTGTGGTTTTGCCCCGATGAATTTTGGTAGTATCCAAATTAATTTTGGTAGTCCGATATTTTTTTTTTTTTTTTTTTTTTTTTTTTTTTTTTTTTTTTTTTTTTTTTTTTTTTTTTTTTTTTTTTTTTTTT
>NW_017557621.1:8566422-8699598 GCF_001854935.1 Bemisia tabaci
TGTCGGTGATGTATTTTTTGATTAACTTCCAATTATTTTCTGACTCTAACATAAGCAGTAAAGAGTTTTCTGGGGTGACAACAGTTCCCAATTCTGCTTCTAGATTGAGTTTACGGTTTACAATAGTGCCGCAGTCGAAGAACGTGTGTTCCGGCGTATCCTCGGCAGACAGGCATAGGTCGCAAAGAGGGGAGGGGACCAATTTAAATTTAAAAAGAAAGCTGTTAAATGAACCATGGCCAGACAGAAATTGAGACAGATAGAAATCTGTCTCGCCATGTTCGCGCTCCATCCAGGGCTGGAGACTGGGAAGCAACCTGTGCAGCCATCTGTCATCTTGGTTTCCTTGGGCGGTCCATCTGTCGTTCCATCTTCTATTTATTTCAGTTTCCAGTTCTAGTTTGTCTTCTTCTTTCTTCATTGATCTTAACTTCTTTTCTATGAGGAGGTCCGTGGGTGGTAAGTCCGTAATCACATCCAAAACGTTGTTGCTAATCGTTCTGTAGGCACAGGCAAGTCCTCGTTTCAACGGTCTTATGGTTTTGGTAATTAATCTGATGTGTGTTTTCTTGTTACAGGTGTTCGACCATATCTCCACCCCGTACCACAAAATGGACAGAATGGCGTGGACAATCAGTCTCCTTTTCAAGAAACTTGGACCGTCCACGTTTGGCAGTATCGACCTAAAGTGTCCAGTTACTCTCCTGGCCTTTTCACAAACAGTTTTCAGATGGTGGGACATGCTGAGACCCTTGTTAAAGTGAAAACCAAGGTATCTCAGCGATGTCCCAACCTTCATGACCTGTCCATCCACCGATATCTCCGCATTTTCCGTGTCCCTCTTCTTCCCTTCAAGTATCAACGCTTCAGTCTTGCTGCATTCCATGGTAAGATCACGCTTTTTTAATTCTTTGTTTAGTTGGGATGTTATCTTTCCGCTGTCTCTTAGGAGAGTTTCTCTGTTGTGTGTTATCAGAATTTCCAACATATCATCCGCATAAGCCAGTTTTTCGGCATGCGGGTCCGTTTTACTTCTTATTATGGGGTCATACACGATGTTCCAGAGAAGCGGTCCGATTATACTTCCCTGGAAACTACCCGATGTTACTTTGAAAATCAACTCTCCTGATTCGACATACCTCTCTTCCAAATAGCTCTGCATCAATGCGACTAAATATTCAGGCACTTTCTGTTTTTCCAATTCCTTAATTACGTCAGACCATCTTAAACAATTAAAGGCATTTTTTACATCGATCCCGATTATGCACAGCATATTTCTTTTATTATATGGTACTTGTCTGTTCTTTTCGTATATTTCTATTAAACGTTTCACTGCGTGTATCGTCGAGCGGTCCTTGCGGAACCCGTATTGTCTGTCCGATAGTTTCACTGATTTTGATAGCCTTTCTTGTATAACATATTCAAGGATTTTCGAAAAAGCGTTCAAAATGCAGATAGGTCTATATTTCTTTTTATCTGTTTTCTTCTTTTTTGGCTTGTCTATTAGAGTTAATCTGGCCTTCTTCCATTCAAGTGGGAAGGTTGATGTTGTTACCATATTGTTTATCATTTTTCTAACTTTTTCTATGTTGTTCGCGATAAAAAGCTTCACAAGAATTTGTGGTATAGAATCTGGCCCGGGTGATTTTTTAGGCTTTAGTTTTTTCAGCGATTCACGGATCTCTTCTTTTGATACTTCAGGAATACTATCTTTGTCAGGCGTGATTTTATCCCATTCTATTTCCGGGTGTACGGGAAACAAGCCTTTTATAACTTTTATGGTTTCTTCATTCGATAGTGTGTTCATGTCGTGCGTAGCTGGGCTTTTTAGTTTTTTGCTCATAACTTTATATCCTGTGCCCCAGATATCTTGATCAAGATCGGATATCATCTTCTTCCATTTCTTGGTTTTGGACTTGGCTATTTCTTCTTCTATGTTTTTCCTGTTGTCTGATAATTTCTGTTGCAAAATTGACGTTGGTCTTTTTTGCTTTTTAAAGAAACTTATCTTACTTCTCAGTCTTTCATTGTCTTTGTATAGCTTTTTAATCCTGTTGTTCCACCAATACACTATTTTTGTTCTAGTGTTTTGTTGTTTTTTGGAGAAGGCGATGTCTGCTGCTTCGGTGATTATCCTTTTACAAGATTCCGGGGTGAGGTCTTCTGTTTCATTCTGAATTCTTTTTTGGGTCTCTTGAGTGTATAGGTTGTAGTTTTTAGGATTGACAAACCATCCGGTAGGATTAGATATAAAGTTAGCTTTCCCTGCGTTTTTGTTGTAGGTTAACACGATTGCCCTGTGATCACTGAGGTTTTCCTTGTCTAAAACTTCCATAGAGACATTCTCATAAATATCTTCTGTCGTGAAGATTAAGTCTATTACTGATTTACCTCTGTGGCCTACAAATGTTGGCATAAAGTTATTTGAATCATTCACACAATACAGATTATTACTCAACATCCAATCTTCCACTCGTTTTCCTCTTTCATTCGTTTGGATATCGCCCCAGCACGAGGACCGACTATTAAAGTCACCCATGATGATAGTTTTTCCTTGAGCGTCTTTCAGTAGTTTTTCCATTTTCAAAAGAGAAGTTTCTAGACCATTGTCTCCGTCTTTGGTGTTCAGATAGCAGCAAATCAGTGTTAGTTCTTGCCATTTAAATTTACAGAAATTTTCTTCCTCGGTCCATTCATCAGTAGATCCAATTAAATTTTTGTTTGTTTTAATGGCTACTTTTTCGTCGGTAGAGGTGAAGTAGTTTTCTCTCTTGCTTTTACTGGTATTTGGTTCTGTCAGTAGTATTATTCCGGCATTGTGAACTGAGGCTAGGTTGTTTATAGTATCCGTACTGATAATCCTTTTTCTTGCGTTGCATAGAATGGCTTTAAATCCGTGATTGGCATTGAAAACGGGTACAGATGTGGAGGTGATAGAGGTGGTCGTTAATTGATTATTGATATTCTGTGTTTGGTCTAGTTTAAGAGGAATTAACTCTCCGTTTGATCTAGTGAAGAATTTAATCTCTGACGTGATTTCGTTATTACTCGTCTCACAGTGTCGCGTGCCGTCTCCGTTATCAATTGTGTGATTGAACTGGTCAATCGTTAATTTTTTGACTTTTCTCTTTAACTCTTTTTGAGTAAAGATTGTTGATGATGATTCACTGTAGGACACGGATAGATCGTTCGGTGGGGGCACTGTGGTTTGACTGTCTAGAAATTCACTTTCCGATGAGTTGTAGGAGTCTTCATCGAAAAATGTCATTCTAGTTGTGTCTATTAGCGTTTCTAGTTCTGGTGTTTCGTCACGTATTAGATGGTGTAAAGGGGGTAAGAATTGGAAAAAGTTTCTGTTCGTTTGATGAGCTGTTTGGTAATGATCGTCTGAGGTTGAAGCTTCGTCCGAGAGAATGTTGAAGGAATTTTTATTCCTGTTCATCATACTGAGGGGGGGTTTTCAGTCTCCATATCAACATCTTGAGAGTTATAATGTTGATATCGGACACTACCCTCCGTATTTTTAAAATCTTCTTCTTCCGGTTTTTCGTAGATGCCTGCATTTCTTCTGGCTCTTTCCATCGCTCTCCTAAAGATGATACATTTTCGTTCGTCTGTTAGTGAGTGATTAGTTTCCTTTTTGCCTTCCCTTGTGCAGTTTATGCATTTGAGGGTTTTTCTTTCTTTGCAGTCCTTGTTCTTGTGATCGGTGCTTCCGCACGACCAGCACTGCTCCTTTTCCTCACATTGTTTGGTTATGTGAAAGACTGAGCCGCATTTTCCGCAGGGTGTTACTATTATTGTAGGACAAATGTAGGAGATACTAAATCCTAACTTGATTTTGTTTTTGGCTGCTAAAATTTTTTCCAAGCCGTTTGTAGCTCTGATGAACATCCATCTGTTTGTGAATTCTCCTTTTGCCGTTTTCCATGTCCTTTTTCTATCTGCAAAGACGGTGATTGATTCCTTGACTTTTTCTTCAGTCCAGTTTGTGATTCCAGTGATGTTCTTGAATATGTGGTGGTAAATTTTATCTTTCTCCACCCATTCATCTACATTAGTTATCTTGAAGACATTTCCTGGTTGTTTTATAGTTTGTATCTTGATGTTCTTCTCATTCGTGATCTTTTTGAGTTCTTCTTCTTTTTCTTTGTTACAGTTTACTGAGACTGAATTTGCATAGGTTTTAATAGTTGTTGATGAGTCCGGGGTCATTGTTTCTTTGACTACTTTACTTATTTCTTCCCCTTTTGTCTCTTCTGCGGAGAGTTTGAAAAGGGTGTTGTCGGTGTTCTTGTTTATGATACTTTTCTTTAATGATTTTTCATTTTTCTCTCTTTGTTCTCTAAGTTCTTGCTTGCTTTTTGTTTCCTTAATGATTTTTTCCGCTGTTTTTCCTGTGATCATATTCCTGTCTATCTTCTCCAATTTGTCCAGTGTCTTCTTATTTTCTTCTTTTTGCGATTCGGTAGATTTTTCGATGCTTTTATTGAGTTTCTTGATTTCTTCTTTGAGGTCGTTCGTTGATTTTGTGAGTTT
Source organism: Bemisia tabaci (assembly GCF_001854935.1). Lineage (NCBI taxonomy): Eukaryota > Metazoa > Arthropoda > Insecta > Hemiptera > Aleyrodidae > Bemisia > Bemisia tabaci. The sequence goes on from NW_017557621.1 coordinate 8,570,962, forward strand.
TCCGTTTTCCGTCCTGAGTTTTTTGAGTTCTTCCTTGCTTTCTTTGAGTTCCTTCTCTAACTTTTCTATTTCCGGTGCTTTAGTTGGAGTCGCTTTTATGTTTTCCATTTTTGAGACTAAGTCCTTTATCATTTTCGAGTTTTCCTCTCCGAGTTTCTTAAAGTTTCTCTCGTTTTCCTTTTGTAATTTCCCTATTAACTCTCCTTGTTCTGCGAATTTCTTCATAAAAGTGCTCAGTAAATCTTCCACGTTGGAATCTTTTTGTGCTTCTTTGTTTTCCTTGGCGTTCTTAGTGTTCACTGGGAGAGAGTTTCTTCTATTTCTGGTGCTTAAAATTGGTGAATTTTCTCTTGAAATTCTTTGTCTTCCTGTCTCGTTTCTAGAGCCTTTTGGCGTTGAGGATCTCAATCTTTTTTGACTTTTGGGTTTGTTTTCAAAGACTGAGTCATCATCACCACATAACTCGTCGAATGATGCGTCCAAAGTTTCCTGTCTTCTTCTCTTAAGCTCATTTGTTATTTCAATTTCCATCTCCGTATCGTGTTCACTCAATTGCGGGATTGTTCTATTCTCCGGTTGTTCTCCAGTTCCGGTTTTATTTCTTATTCTGTTCAATTCTTCCTTAAGTATTTTCGTATGTTCTTTCCTGTATTCCATTGATTTCATCAGGTTTTTCCTTGTCTCGTTTCCTTTATTAAAGGTTTTCTTTCCGATTTTTAGTTCCTTAGTACTGTTATCGTTGTCCAGATCGCAAATCATGTTCCGTATGATCTCCATTGCTTCCAAGTTTTCTTTCATAGCCGTTTCGATTTTTTCTTCCTCAGTTTTCCGTGTTTTGTCCATATTTCCATTATCCTTTGGTTTATTTTCTGTTTGATCCGTGGTTCCGGGGTTTGTTGCATGTTCCAAATAAATTAGGTGTAAGCGTGTGTCGCAACATTCCTGATCTAAGCAGTCCGTGACTTGATGCATTAAGCATTTACAAGTACTGCAGTGGACTACTCTGTGCTGCGTGCATTTTTTCGTCATCGCTGCGATGGGACGATTTGAGTGCGTCACAGTAAAAGTTCGTGTCTTCTTCCGTTGTGCTATCAAAATCTGATAGCGTTTTCCTGAGAAAGACTAAGTCCAAAACGTGATTAACACTTTGAGGGCAACAGTGTGAAATCGGCAAAGGTCCGATAAAACGGCAATAATGATTGGTGCAAAAGTTTGATTAGAGTTCTATGTTTGCCAGGTTTACTTCGTAATGCGCATGCGCGCCGAACCAAAAAGTGATAGAGTTCCGTGAGAACTGGCAATCATTCGGCACTTTAAACACACACACTAACAAAGAACACCATACATACGTGCTTACATAACCTCTCAGACACTGGGAAAACAAGAGTTTTCACCCCTAAAAGGGGTGATAAAGCGGAAAAACACACGCACAAAGGTTCAAAAGTTCTTCACAAACGCACTAGTCGACTTTTAAAAAAGAAAAAGAGTCCCATTCGAGTTAAAAAACACTATTTTCGCAGACCGAAGCAGAACGTAGGTTTAGCCAACTCGACGCGCTGTTGCCAACCCGGTAGTCCGATATATCAGGTTACTAACCCAAATGTTGCGGTACTAGCCCAACTTGAGTTGCGGTGCTACCAATATTAATTGGGAATTTCCATGTCATCCAACAAATTTGGGTAGTAGAACAATTTTGGGGGATAACCCTTGACACTTTTTTTTCCGTGTCCTAAACAATTTTGAAGGTGTTTCGAATTTGCCGTTGTTTTTGATAGAATTTGAAACGCCTACCACCTTTTTGCATTTCTTTCAAAACAACTCTTCTGCATATACTTAAGTTCCTGTAAATTCAAATTAAATTTTCCTTCATGCTTAAGATCTTTGATTAAGACTCCTCGGAGTTCAAAGGGATCGCGCTGAGCAAAAAGGCACCAAGCGACATTAGTTATTGCCAAATTTCATTCGGTAATTAAAATTTTCACATGAAAACGATAGTGCAGATTTTTGTGCAGATTTCAGTTAATTTTCGGCATAGGTCGGAGCAAATTCATTAAAATCTTCAAAGAAATGCGCACAAACGTTTTCTTTAACAATTTTGAATTACCCAGTTACATTTGGCAATAGCTGAAGTGGCTTGGTACCTATCCACTGAACGGGATTCCAAAGGGAAATTGTGTATTCGACCACATTAATCAGAAAGGAGCCAAGTCTTATCAGCCGTCGCAACATTTCTACAGGCGATTCATTTTTTTACGTAGAAACTGTGATGTAGGTCTTCTTGAAAATTTCAGTAGGTTTCCTCTGTGACGTGAAGCAAATTTTCTGAAATTGTCAAAATAATCTGTACATCTGTTTTCTTGTAAAAATAATACATTTTTCAATGAAATGTGGCAACAGTTAATGTGACTTCATTCTTGTTTAGTCGACGCGGTCCTATTCGAAGATCATCTTTAATGTCACGATTAAATATTTTTTGAATAATTTGAAGTTGTCTACTGTTTTACACGAAAAGTACAATCAGATTGACCGAATGGTCAGCGCACCTGGCTCCAGGTTAAAAATTCCCGGATCCGAAACTCTAAGGAAGCGACAATTATTTACAGAACTGCTGGGTCTGCTGAAACATATTCATTCAAGCCTTCATCCCTGAAAATAGGAAAAGCTCGCAGAGGTGCGTCCTCTGATGTCAATGGTCGGCAAATAAAATCTCCAGTTAACTGTAGGTTCCGAACGCAATGTAAGGGTTCAACCCAACAAAAAGCAAAAATACAGATAAGATTACATTGTTACGCGCAGGATACTCGCATCCATTCTCGCCAATCTGTCGTCAACACACAACGAATTTAGATCCGGAATCGAATCCCGCCGTAGAGCGATTCACATAAGTGCACGATGTGTACACATGGAACATCCCCCCTCTTTGCGTTCGTTTTCGGGGCTGGCGAGGCTCATGAATATTATATCACTCAAGAGAGACCCCGATCCCTGGGTCGTAGATTCATGTGCGTGTTGGGGAGAGACGAAGCGTGGAGAGGGAGGGGGGGAGCTCGCGACATTGGTCACGTAAAAAAAGACCCGCGCAGCAACGTTGCGTTACGGCTCACCTGGGGCCACCAAGTTGCCCCACCGAGAGAGCGCTAGGTCCTGTGTCAACTATCTTGACTGCGCCTTACGGAGTGTTGGCGCTCCTGTGGGTGGAAATTGAACTAATGGACTCCGAATTCTAAGATATAAGCGGTAATAGGACAAAATGTTCAAAAATAAAAGTCCAAAGTAAAAAAATGTCCATGGTCAAAAAAGTCCACATCTAACACATGTCCAAATATCTGGAATGTCCAGTAACAGTATTGTGGCCAAAAATAAAAATGCCCAAATGTGACAAAATTTCGTCACCCTCCAGGCAAAGCATCACAAGCGCCATGCGACGTTTAAAAATTTCCGCCGCCATTTTATTTTTTTACTGAGAAATTGTTGGTTGAATCTGTTTGGAAATTTCACTAAATTTTATCAGCAGCACAAAGAAAATTCAGTGAAATTTTCGGACAGCTTCGTTGAACAATTTCTCTGTAAAAAAATTAAATGACGGCGGAAATTTTTAAACGTCGCATGGCGCTTGTGATACTTTGCCTGGAAGGTGACGATTTGACAAAGTGGCAAAATAGTGAGCTTGGAAGCTCTCTTCAGAAATATCCAAGGAGATAATGAAGAAGCAGGGATACAGAGTTTTCCTACCTATTCTCGGTATAGTTAAACTACATAGACACCATAGACAGAAGAATTTATAAGAATAGGCAATACAAATTATGACTTATGATAACGGGACTTTTGGGCATTTTTTATTTTGGCCATTTCACCGCTACTGGACATTTCAGACACTTGGACATTTTTTGCTCAATGAACTTTTTTCACATTGGCCATTTTTTTACTCTGGACATTTATTTTTGAAAATGTTGTCCTATCACCAAATAAGCAGCCGCGCTCGGATTCAAACTGGAGTTTTAGAACCTGAAATCTGAGATCCTTGCCACTCAGCCACCGGGCTTTCGAATCTCAATCCCGCATGTCATAGGGAGGAAAGCCGCATGAGCCTGCATGTAGACGTAACCGAATTTCCTATCATAAAAAGTGCGGATGTTCCGGGAAACTTATGCGTATTTTTGGCCAAATTTTACAGTGTGTTTCCTTTGCAATTTGATATACATTATCTGACATTTTCAGGCAAAAATGTTCAAGCTAATCCTTAAAAATGCACATTTTATGAATGGAGACTTGGCAACATCTGAATGTTCATGCGGCGTTTTTCATTAGCACGGAGGTATAGTGCCAAATAATGCTGAAAAATCATCAGCACTTTCCACCATTTAACCGGATGTATGGCCGCATTTTATCGCGTAACGTGGCAACCGTAATATCCCAAGAAAAGAGGAAGCGCAATCTAAAACCCCTTTATACCAGGGATTAAGACACGAGGAAGCAATTTTTTCCAATCATTTAACTTTTGTGAAACTTCAAGTGAAACACGGCGGTGTACCTGGTTTCATTCAGAATCAACTCTCAAGCTTCTTCGATGCTCTTTTTAAAGCCGTGCGGAAGAGAATTCTTACAAATTTGAAGGGATCTACCTGTAATTAGGTCAAATCAAAGAAACGATAACGATACCGTACTGAAACGTGACTGGGGGCAAAAATTGAAGTATTGATAACTTGAAAGTTAACACATCATAGCGCAACCAAGCAAATAGCCGCAGTCCTATTCCTGCATACAGAGTGTGATTGAATGGAGATACGGACTCTTTTAGGAGCGCAATCTTGCACAGTGACTAGCCTATTATGGCGTCGTCTTTAAGAGTATTTTTTAAAATATAGAATTGATTTTTCAGGAAATTAATTAAAAACATTGTGTTTCTCACAAAATGTTTGCTTAGAAAAAACACCAATCATTCGTAATTCCCTGCTGCTTGCAGGAGCTCCATTGCAGGGGGTGGAGGGGGAGGAGGGGGAGGAGGGGATGGAAGGGGAGGGCGTGTTAGGAAAATTTAAGCTCTTGAATCACATCTAATGGGCCTGTTGCAAACTTTTGCTAGAGCAAAAATAAGAGTTGTTTCCTGTAGATAATTCCTCAAAAACCACGACGAGCGCATTGGTAAAGTCTGAAATGCACTCATAACTTCGCAATTTGCGTAAGAAATTTGCAGTTTTTTGAGCTTCCCGCTTCAAAAACGATACCACGGCACAGGTGAACATTTTGTTAGAGGAGTCGCTCCATCGTCGGCAATATTCATCATGGCCGACGCTTGCGCAGTTCCGCGCGTAATTCGAGGAGAGTTCAAGATCAATCAAGGCGGGCGTGGAAAATATGAACGTTAACACACCGATTGTTATCTGGTCTAATCCAGTTCAGGTGTTATCTCGTCCCATCAAACGTGTTTTGGCGGATTGGCGTCGGTCATGATGATTATTGCCGACGATGGAACGACTCCTCTTACAAAATGTTCACCTGTGCCGTAGTATCGTTTTTGAAGCGGGAAGCTCAAAAAACCGCAAATTTCTTACGCAGACTGTGAAGTTATGAGTGCATTTCAGACTTTGCCAATGCGCTCATCGTGGTTTTTGAGGCATTATCTACAGGAAACAACTCTTATTTTTACTCTAGCAAAAGTTTGCAACAGGCCCATTGGGTTATCATTGGCACTTGGAGAGAATGGCATTGTCAAATTCCTGCAGATAGGAAGGTCCAAAAGGACGCCATGAGGGCTCAAAAAGGAAGGAGAATTGCTACATGTGAATATTGCAAAAAAAAAATAAAATATGTTGAAAATACTCCTGGGTTTCTCATTGAATGAAGAGCACCTTCCATTAAATTGCGAGAGTAAGGGCCACAGAGGCAGTCAACCCAGGGTTACAGATGAAAAATTATCTTAAACGCAGGTTGAATTCATTATTCGCATTGCACGCTCTTAAGTTTTCATGTAATAACTTCGGGAAAGTTGACAGTCTTTTTGAGCCCTAAGACCTCCATCAAATCCCGCAACAATACTGTCCCAAAATTACAGTAGCAGCAGTATGATGCGTTTATTTTGAAGAGGTGCCTTAACATTTGAGACCATTTAAACCAGATTCATTGGTGAGTAAAGGCATTCTAATTGAATGCAAATAAACGGATTAGAAGAGTCACACTACAATTTGCAATGAGGAACGGCTATTTCTGACGGCATGTTTAAGCGCGCCTTTATGCATAGAAAACGGCACTGAAATGAGCTAGAAATATCAGATCCTCATTGCAAAATGTAGTTTATTTATTCGGGCAAATTCGGCAACATCGGGAACGGAGGCATCGACGCGGAACGTGACGCGCGTCGGTCTAACTATTGCCACGCTTCTTTCGCTACACGTTCATAACCACCCCCACCCTTCCGAGTATGAGCAACGTGGAATTATTTAGTAGTGCCCCCTCCCCCTCCGGCACCGCGTTCCACCGCTCCCGAGATAGAAATCAGAAACTGCTCGGCGCTGCTGTCTATTGGGCCCGCGGGACCGTTTTGTTTTTTTGTTCAATTTTTTCACCCCCCCCCCCACCGGGTCTCTCCTCCTTCACCGTAAAACTTCGGCGGGAAGCTCCATTATCGTCGGCGCGTTCTTATATTCGGATTGAGTCGGCGTCGGCGGTGGCTCGGCTACGTGCATCGACGTTATCGCGATTGGTCGCCGCGGTAAATAAATCCACCCGAAACGGAATTCGCTTCGTCCCGGGGTCCAAACTCGCAGAGGGAGCGTTGTCAATTTTTTGGGAAACAAATATCGATGGTGAAATTGCAGACATACGTATCTCGGTTTGCGGCGTTGCAGACTTCCTGTCTTGCTTCATTTTCTACGTGAAAAACTACCGAACGTCATTTTTTGGGAATGTTAGTGTTTTTTTTTTCTCTCAAAATGAAGAATATTCGGTGAAAACTTCGAGCCGTGATGTTGGTGTGGTCCTCTTTTAAAAAATAAAATAGGAGCGGAGATTTCGAAACCGATACATGCATTACTGCAGTTTCACTATCGATATCCAAGATATGAGTAGCTTATATTCATCCGAGATATATATGCGTCGATTTCAACACATGGTGGTCTATATTAGCTGATGGCTAATTGCGTTTGAAAATGGACAGAAAATAAATACATTTCTCGATTCAGTGAAAGATACTTTCGAGAAAGCCTATACAGCACTTCAGCCCACGTCCGCATACATGGATTCTGTAATTTTGAAAATTCGACCGAAAATTCAAGCGTCTTGTCAGAAAATACGCCCTGATATCAAGATACACAAAAATCGACCGAATAGGAGCCGACTCGCATTGTAGACCACATCCGCCATCTTTATTTTAAAAGTTTTGAAAATTTAGCTAAACGCTCGCGTTTTTCCATCAAAAAATACCTACTGGTGTCAAATTTCACAAGAATCGATCGAACAGGAAGCTAAGTAGCATTTATATACCAACCAAACCTACGAAGTGATAAAAATTAACGAGGCACTTCGAGAAAAACAATTTGATATATTGTAAAAAATAATACATAAAAAGTAATTTCAAAATATTGGAACAAATTTTGTCTGTGATGTAATTATATGCCCGAGTTTTTTTTACTTTGATTGGTCACAAAGTTCGGGAATCGATCGCAACAGAGTCCGGTTGGGTTGAGTTAGGTCACGCAACTAAACTAACTCGGCGGCAAAGCGAGAAGTATCACTCAAATTGAAGGCGCCCCAATCCTGAATGTGTACACACTTTTTCTACAACCTCTATCAACAAAACTCTCTAGACCTTTCACCCGTCAACGGGTGCGCTAAAGAAGAAGAAGAAAAATAAAGAAAGTACCCTAAATTTCCCTAAAATGCAGTCAGGTTAATTTTGCTAATCCGTCAAATTGTTTTAGAACTTTGCGTTCTTTCAATCATTTTCTAAAATTGCAACCAAACAGCAATGAGTACAAAATTGAAGAGAAAACAGGTGACTTGAAGTTAGAATTCGTGCCCTGTCTACTTCTCTCGTGATCAGACCCGGCAACCTCATTGACGAGAGGCACAGAAATATTGGCTTATATTGACATATTTATATAAAGACCCGAAACTAAACAAAATATTATTCCATGACTGATTCTCGTCGGCCGATAGGAAAACAAGCCGGAATAACGAGGTCGTAACACGAAACTTGGCCGGAGTGTCTATGGCTTTAAAATAAAATTGTCCTGTTGATGTGCGCTACAAAGCAAACAGACAGGGCATGTCATGACCCACATTCAGCGGCTCATCGGAACCGATTCATTTACAGAAATGGATACAGGGAGGATAAAACGGTTTTTCTGTCATTACTTTTTGCGCTCTGCACACTGCATTCACAGTGCGTCCGAAGGGCGATCACAATATTCCTAGTGATATGGACTGAAGTGAATACCCGATGAATGAGTGAATGCATATTCGGGGAGAAAATTAATATTCGCATGTTATGCGGGTTAATTAAAAAAAAAAAAAAATAATTATGACAGCAGTTGCATTATTTTGAAAGGCCATTCAGGTATAATGGACCCTCTAAAACATCTTACACGATCTTTTTCATTATGAAGAAGTTTGACAATTGGTAACGGGTTCGAATTAAAATCTATTGACACCCCCTGGAACTGCGAACTAAGCACAGCAGAACTCTATCTAGAATATTTCATTTCACCGCCAATGAGTAGGTATTTAACCTCTGAACTCTAACTTCATACAATTATGGACTATACATATAACTCAAAAATCAGATACTTTCGTTAGGTGGTGACACGTTTGTCACCGTGCATTGGAAAGAGATCTTAGTACCGATCAACAAAAAATTAAGGTTTTATTTAATACGCTGGAGAATGTTTTGCAAAAATGTTGATACCAACAACACCCTAAAAAAGTACAATCATAACAGCGTTCCGCCTATTTGAAACGTCCATTTCAAACTAGATTGTTTGGAGAAAAAACTACGAACTAAATTTGTCATGCGCCTTGTTTAAGGTTCAACAATTTCTGCTAAAAATGTAACTTTTTCCCCTCTTAAGCATATAGAAATAAATTAAACCGCATACAAAGTCAATTTTCGAAAATCGGGGAGAAATTTTCGTCAAGATTTTACGCGGTCGACTTTTTACTCAAGTCAGAGATGGTTCCCCTGAACAAGTTTCCTCCGTAGACGGTTCCATTCGACGAATCAGCGGAGCGGAGAATTCATCCTCAATGATGATACGAGGACCGATTATTCATTTGCCAGAGAGGCAATCCTGATGGAAAGAACGAGGCCGATCCGAGGCCCGTAAAACCGCGAGGAAATACCGTTTCGCGCCACGTAATGAACTTAGCAGCTCAACAGACGGACGACTTCTCCGAGAGGTGCTCGTGGCAATCGTGCACGGTGTGCTGCATCGGCAATTTTGAAGGCGCTCTCAGTCGTCAAATCCCGAATGTAGTACGCTCAGTTGCCGATCCTAAACTGGAATATACAGGGTGCTGCAACTAAGTGCAGAGTGTCAACCAGTGCTCCCATTTCATGTCCGTCAAAAGTTCCGGGATTCGAAACTTTATTGCTCCAATTTCTCCCACTCCATAATGTCAGGAGTTCCGGGATTCTTTCTAGATATTTTCAAAAGTTCCGGAAAATACAAAAGATTTTCCCGGAACATTTCGGGAATTTCAAAAGTTCAAGAAAAAATTGAGAAAATTCTCAAAAGTTCCGAAATTTGGAACCAGTTCCGGGAATTGGAAGCACTAGTGTCAAGCAGACTGGCCGAAAATCAGTACTTTTACAGTATTTTTTCAATACATTCCCAAGAAATTCAGTACATCCTCAACAGAAAAATTTAGTACTATTTCGGTGCCTCTATTTTACGAAATTCAAAATATTTCGAAATTTTGAACTTTCCGCTCGAATTGCGACAAAAATGACGTCGACACAAAATATTAACTGCACAAGCGCAATCTTGCAGGCAAATTTACTACTCTAAGAATCAACTTGCGAGTGGCTAGTGCATTTCGTCACTCATGTGACATAAGGGCGTGTACCTCGATTTCCGGATGAAACCCAGAAAGCATGCGGATTCACATGCGAAATATGGTTCGCATGGAAATTGAGTTACGCCCTTTCGTCAGAGGGGCGACGCGACGATTTCACTACTATCACTGTGATCCAGGTTCGTTCCTGAAAATTTGCCCCTGATTGCCGACGTGGTTGCAATTTTTGAAACCAAAGATTTGGTCAGTGCAACCCAAATAATATAAACCGCACGTTTCTGTTACTTCCGTTCCTACTGTGTTCCACTTCCCGTGGTAACACAAAATGTCCATTGTTTTGTCTCACTACGGATGTCTTTCCGATTGTCATCAATGGTGACATCGGCTGATTCAATTCCGTTTAATAAAAAAACATGCATTGAAAAAAAAAAAAAAAAAAAAAAAAAACCGTACTTATGGCCTATGTAGACACACCGTCCGCGCTCTGGGCTCGGAAGCCAAAAGTTCCGGGCGTAGAACCCGGGGCAATCGAAGCTACGGCTCCACCACCCAGAACTTTTGGCCTCTAAACCCGGAAAGGACGGTATGTCTGTAACTTTTTTCAGAGTGGAAGTATACATTGACACACCCTGTATCTCAATGAAAGCTACGGCTTTATTTACAGCAACGGGCTGGCGACGCCGGGAAGGTATATTGTCACCGTGCGTCGTTCATATTCATAGGAATCACCCTAGCGTGCCGAGGACATTGTCTCGGTGACACCGCCCCCGCGCTGGATCCAGACCCGGGAAATCGGGAGCACCGAATAGGGAATCGGGAATGGGGTACGGGGTATGGGGAGCCTGTGGTGAACGGCACGGGGAATTGCCGGAGGAGCGTGAACCAACGGACCGTAACCTCCGGGCCCAGGCGTTGCGTGATCCTGCGAATATTTGATCCCACCTACCCCCTTGCAAATCGACACCGAAACTCAAGGGGGAAAAGAATCTTGCATCTTGCTTAGTACAAATTTTCTCCCATGTGTTGATCACAAGACGGAGAGGAATAATTGGACTACATTTTGCAATTCGAAACTTCAATTTCTGGCCATCGGTTTAAAAACAACGTATGTACCATTAGTTTGCCAATGTGAATAAGTGTTTTCACGGGTGAGCTAGAAATTGTAGTTCCTAAAAACAAAATGAATGATATTATAATATTTGATCCCACCTGCCCCTTAAAAATCGACACCGAAACTTAGGGGGAAAAAAGAATCGAGCATCCTAATTTAAAACAGCCATGAATTTTCCCTCATGTTTGATTGCTAAACGGAGAGGAATAATTGGACGACATTTTGGAATTCGGAACTTCAATTTCTGGCTATCGGTTTAAAAACAACGTATGTACCAATATGTTTGCCAATGTGAATAAGTGCTTTCATGGATGAGCCAGAAATCGTAGTTCCTAATTGCAAAATGAAGTCCGATTATCATTGTTATCTTTCACAACTGTGAGTGATGTCATCGCTGCTGCTCCCGATGAGAAGTCATCCCTGAGGGACGTATCCTTAAACCCTCCCTAATAAGCCCTTTCCTCGAGGAGGTCCTCTACAGTTTACAGGGCGGGATTTTAATTTTTACCGCCCTTCGACTTTGTTAGGCACCCCTAAAAGTAGGTGATATAGGGGGGAGGGGGAGATGGTCAAATATGGATGCGTTTTTAATAAATTAGGGAAGGAGCACCGTGCAAAAGTAGCGATTGTGATTATCAAAGTAGTTCCCACCCATGAAAGCTCTTCATAAATGATACATAGCCTACATTATAGCCTTATTTTTTTCTCTTTGAGTGATACTTTAACCATTGTGGTAGTCAAATTATCACTAAATGGTAAAAACTTGCAATACTAGGGCAACAAATACTACTCCTGTAATCACCACCACTGACAGTAGAGAATTTGCAAGTGTCTGAAATGTTGTAAATTTCTTCTTAAAAATGACACTACCAGGAAAACTGATTACGAGGATATCTTTGATTCCTAAATTGAACAATTATTGGAGAAAATATGGCAAAATAACCAACTCTGCTAAAATACATCGTTTATGTGGGAAATACCGCCAGATGACTCATAAGGCGGCACAATTTATCACTTTTAAATCAATTTTTCTGCAATTTCCCATGCCAGAAAAAAATTACGAGAAATACTGCGAACTCAACTCATTAGGCATTCTCAGATAAAACAATAAAACTTTTGTGTGCAAATCCGTTTTCCAGTCTCCGTTCTTGGTGTAGTGTGAAGAGAGCTTCTGTTGATACGGCCCTTGTTTTTCTCCGTGGCGGATGAATCGTCATTCCTCCCGATGCGGCACCGTAGGAAACGGAACGCAGCAGACGCTAGACGCTCCGAGCAAATCTCCTCGAATATATTCGCGAGAACGTAACGTGTAACGTAATGCGATTCGCTTATGTTGAAGTCAAAGAGACGCCCCTTAAGCTGGGTGTAATTCCTCGGGAGCGTTGCCTTTCCACGGCGCGGCACCTCTTCGAACGGAGCGCGGAGCGCAATTCAGAAATCGGATATCGACGGTGAAACTACCAAACCACGTATCTCGTTTGCGGTGTTTAAAAATCTACGCTCGCATTTTATTTTTTTGAAGTAGACCAAATCAATATCATTCCTTGACATTTTCACAGAATTTGCATGCTCAGCACGAAGAGGAAAAATCACAGAAATTTTCAAGACTGGACGTTAAGTAGTTTTTCATTTAAAAAATAAAGTATGACAGGAAGTCTGCGACGTCGCAAACCGAGATACGTGGTTTGGTATAGTTTCACCGTCGATATTTAGAGCGCCTCGCCACCGTGAACCCGTGTATCTGGTGCCGCCGATAATAAAACCATACGTGCGTCCGTATACACGAAGCGCCGACGGGGGGGTCCATTCGCGGCGAGCGGGGGTCGGGTGAAATTGATTGAGCTGAATTATTGAATGTGACCACAGCTTATTGATTGGAAAGAGATTGAATAAAGATAGCCGCTTCTGCCGAGTTTGAGGTTGCCAACGAGATAGGAGGAAATAGAGTATGGTTTGGGTATGGTAGTTGTTACTCCTCTAAAGGGATGGAAAATTGCAAGAGGCTTCATAAAATTTAATTTTTTGAAAGTGCTCATTGAACTCAAAAAATCATTAAACGCCTAGAAATAGTACGAACGCAATTTTGAAATTTTGGAAATAAATAATAATGGGTTTTCTAAATCCTTATTGAATCGTCAGTGAATAGTCGCAGGTTGGACACTTAGACTGCATTTTGCAATTTGAAACTATGAATTCTGGCTCTTCTGGAAAAACACCTATATGCATAGGAAAACTAATGGCACATACGTTGTTTTTAAACCGGGCTAGAATTTATGGTTCCAAATTGCAAAATTTAGTCCACTAGTGAATCTAAGTAGGAACTTTACTGGGAAATTCCCGGCTGAAATTTAGTTTCCCGGGAAAATTCAACAACGAGACACACACATGCACGTGTAGAAGGCAATCACTGAAACTTTGAACGCCACTAGGGCTTACTCGTTCCCGGTATCGAGCAACTTCGATCCCTACATACAGTCAACCCCTTCAAATAATCTTTCATTTTGTCTCGCATCTTTCGGTTTTTAATCCTAGTCTTTATCAGCAAAAAGAGATTTCAAGGACATACCCTGATCCCGAAGAAATTTGACGCAAACTTGCGTTTCGACTCCGCATGATCCACTTGATAGCACAACGTTTCAACGTAATACGTCAAAATTGCCAGCAAAATGGCAACAGAGTTTCCAGGACGCATGCTCTTGATCAAGTCTGCAGACACAAGCATCCGACTTTCTCCTCTCGCCTGTCTGCGGAGCACACGTGTTCACAAATTTTTCACAGCAAAACAATAAATTAAAATAATTTTTACCAAGGAGGAGCCTGACACGGGAACATCCGAGGCAAATAAAGCCCTCCCGTAAATAAGTGGAAAAGAGAAGAACAAGAAAAACTCACGCTTGGATCGAGAACCCTTCAGAATGGGAGGAGGGGGGTCCAGGGGGGGGGGGGTGAAGGGCTTTTACCGGGGACTAAGCTCGCAAAGGAAGTACTCGTGGGAGGGAGAGGGGGGCATAAACAATTCATTCTTACACCCCAGCTTGCTTGGAAGACAACGTTAAGCAACGTGAGAACAGCAACGCCAAATTGAAATGAATTCCTAAAAAAATTCCGCAAGAAATACCAAATTCCCTTTTAAAGTATGAGAGGCTGAAATACCACGGAGGCAACGGAAAACTGAATTATGTGGATTCTAATTCCACGCGTTTGCCTCTCTCAGCGGATGAGAAGCATTAACAGAACGAATATTATTCCCCCCCCCCTCCCAATCAAAAATCGTTACGATCTGAAAATTCAAGGAATTTTGGTTTTATAGCACCACTATCTTAATTTTCTGAACTCGAGATCCATTCAAGGTGAGGGTAGATGATCGATGATATATGCCATGTATTATAATTATCTACCTCTTATTTTTTGTCGACGTGTTTCTACTTACGCCATTATCCTTGGTATTTAAAACAAAAAGATTGAAACAAAACGACAAATATTTACTATAAAACTACTGTCATGGATTTTATATATATTCTATGAACTTTAGTCTATATAATTGTGCAACACATTTTAGTGTCAAATTTGGCTGGCTAAGCAATATAGGCATAATTATTGATTATTAAACATCGAGCTACATAAGCCATAAAGTACAATATAGTATTTCAAACTCCAAGTAACCGTGCACCTTAATGACTGTGGTAAATAATCATGATCGTTCTTCATCTTGATTTGTTGAGTTTGGCAGTTCTAACTAGCGTGTAGCAGATTTTATTATGTGTGTGTCGTACAAAATGGTCTCGAAATCTTTAAAGAAACACTCAGATCCATTAAAAGATACTTTTTCAATTAAAACTCCTTTATGATAATGGCATATAGCCCAAAATGCGCCGGGGAAAAATGAAAGGCACACAAATAATAAACACATATTTATTTATCATTTACACGGCACCTACACTAAATCTTAGATACGAATCTAAAATAAGAATGGCACGTTAACATCTTAAAACGGTGTTTAGACATTTCTCTTTAATTTTATTCGGCTAGGGCGTAGTCATTTTCAACGAAGAAATGAGACTAAAATATTGGAAAAGATGTTGTGCTTGAACGCGTACCGAGGTTACATAACTTGAAAAGGTTTAACCGGGCTACTCGGCGACCTAGGGTGGATTTCAGGAGCCCCTTCTGCTTTATCGCTTTCGACAGCCGGGATAAAAAATCGTGACGAATTTACAAGCTTATGGGGCACGCATGTGGGGGTGCTACGTGAGACATGTCCACATTCCAGAGGGTAAATGTTGAGATCCTTGTTAACCGTGGATCGTTTGTTTCGATAAGGGTCCAACTCAGAAAAAATGAAAATTTCGTTTCCTCGGGGAAACGCAGTTTATAGGGTCACGCACATCTTTTATTTTTTTCTGAAGTTTTCATCCTCATTTTACATCGATACGATGAACGTAAGAATTCCGTTTGTTTCAAACATGACCCAACTTCTAAGTTTAAGAATGTTCAAATAATGCTATTAGGGACCAATAAGTCGTCACCTTCCGGCCAAAGTATCACAAGCGCCATTAGACGTTTAATAATTTCCGCCTCCATTTTATTTTTAACAGAGCAATTGCTGGTTGAATTCGTTTGAAAATTTCACTTTGAAAGCTTCGTTCAACAATTTCTCTGTTAAAAATAAAATGGCGCGGTAATTTTTAAGCGTCACAAAGCGCTTGTGATACTTTGGCGGGAAGGTAAGAAAGTTGTATTGTTTTTTTCGTTAATGGAGCTTTTTTGAGAACTCAACGATATGAATCAAAAACACTGCTTTACTAGCTCAGTTCCGATTGGTAGAATGCTAAATCCCGCTCTTCCATTTCCCCAAAGGAAATTACGCCAATTTGTACATTGTTTCTTATGCAGCTTTCAAGAGCACACCCCATCTTTCCCACTCATTTACAGTTCCGTTTAGCAGAAATAGTCCAATTGAGTGTCTACGTTTCCTTCATCATGGTTTGTTTCACAACGTGAGAGTCACGACGATAAGAAAATTCATAATTAACCTGGCTAGAAGAGCACATTCGAGCGACCACTCTGCGATTCGCGCGACAGCACCTCCCGATCCTGAGTTTTCCGAGTCCATTTCGTGGAAGTTTTCCCGCCTTTTCCCGGAAGTTTTTTCATCCGGATTTCTTACGAACCTCTTACTAATGTTAGAACTTACGCTGCCGACCGCAGCAAAGTCACAAAAATGAAAGACTTTCGTGGAACATTTAACCAATTCTGTTTGGTGCTTTAATAAAAGACACTCGTTTCTTCATTTCTGGAGCTGTACAACCAGTAGCCTTGGCGTGCTTTCCGACGGATTGATTGATATGTCATTTAAACCTATGGAAAAGTATCGATAAACAGGGTGTTTGCAACGAGCATCTCAATAATCGATTTTTTACCATAGCTTCAAATGGGGAAACATCGAAAATCGACCATTCACACAACTACTGAGCGAGCAGCCGTGTATTAATTACAAGGTACTCTTCGAGCGTCCGCTTGTAGAAAAGAGGGAGTATTGGTCTCCACATGGAAGATAATAAACATTTTCTTAGTATACAACTTGTACTCTCTTGTCATTCAAACTTTTAATGTTCAGTTCAAGCATGTAGAATAACAACTGCTTGGATCCAATTATAGCTCAAATTGAGCGTGAAAATGTAGAATCATCCATAAGAAGAGGAACCCTATTTTTTTTTGTTTATTTATTTGGGGGGGGGGGTTCAATAATTGCTTTTGTCAAGTTGGTTTGCAACATTTGAATTTAGGATCTGGACGAAAAACTCTGTCTACTGTCGAACATGATGCACTCGAACAGTAGGCTTTTCAGCTCACTTTTGTGCCGATAGAGTTAACACGTTGGGTGGCTTTATGATCCAGTAATTGTGTTCCCTGAAAGATGCGGAATATATCTTAATTCGTTCTAAAATCGATCTTTCTGACTAGTAAATTTCGCACACCGTCATATCTCGGGTTTTTTTAAAGAAAAATGTGGGATCCCCTCCCTAAATCGTTTTAAAAACTGCCCTCAAGGCACTGGTCGTTACCAGAGAAAATTCAAAGAAAAATATTCATTTCGTTTAGAGAAAAAATTATTTTTCCGGGTGAGATTTGGCAACATAGGAATTTCCATACGGCGAGGAGTTTCTCGTGAGATCATAACGCTGCTGTGCAACGCCGTAGCATTCAAAAGTTGCCAAGTTCTCCTCGATAAAATATTAATTTTCAAGGAAAAATCCCGAACAAAATTATCTGGAAAAAAACATTCACAAGTTTTCCAGGGAAATTGCGTTTAATCCAAGGATATATGGCAACAAACCGAGGCTCTTAAGGCGATTTGACTCACCGTGAATGCGCTTCAACGGCTCCGTAAATTTAAGCACGAGAATTGGTCATTTCAAACCGGAGAAAGCGGAGGATCCAGCAACGCCGAAAACGGAAATAAGCGACGCATCGCGGAGCCTTCAGCGCAGTTTGATGATATACGACGAGAAGTTACAGGATTCCCGCGGGAGGGGGGCTGGGGGCTGCGGCCAGCCGCCAATCGCGGAGTGCGAGTGCAAACATTTGCCCGCCGACAAATGACGCCGCTTGCGGTGCTACCGCTCATCTCTGATGGGCCTTTAATTTCACCGAGCCCCCCTCCCGCCCGAACCTTCTCCTGCTTCGGAACTCCATTTCCAACCGGTACGGATCGCCGCCGCGAGATTCGGGCCGCGTTCACACTTATGAGCTCTGTTGCGAAGTGGATGCATTACCATCGCGGAGGAATGAATCCGTTGGTATCTTCGGGTGGAATGAAAGTGACTCCAAAAAAATGGCTTGAAAATCAGAATGAAAATATTGGAGGAGTCTGAGGACAGGCTAGGAACGAGGGAACGTGTTTCACATGTTGTTACGGATCAAGGTAGAGGTGTTGTCAGATAAGTTGGCATTTGTTTACATTCCGCTGGCAAGCGACTGCGATGCAATCGTCCATAGCGATCGAGAATTGACTATGCCCGATATTCTCGATTGCTATTGGACGATTGCATCGCGGTAGCTTGCAAACGGGATGTAAACGAATGTCAACTTGTCCGACGACACCTATAAGTGAAGGTAGGTATGCTCTTGCCGACCCCTTCGGCTGACACGCAGCTGTTTGTTCCCAACAGTAGAGCCGATGGCGCAAGACTTGAATTTCAAAAATTTTCCAGTCTTGATCGAAAACGCAAATGACCTTGTACTATGGATAAAAATGAACACATTCAGTGAGAGCAAATTCGTGAAGAGTGAAAGTTAATCTGCTTTTAATAAGGTGACTGCTTGTTCATTTTTATCACAAGAAGACTTTCAAATTTATTTTCAGCCAAAGCCGGAAATCTGTTAAAATTTTAATCTCGGACCACAACTTTGGTGACGGCAACTAAAAACTACGCCTCGGCCAAAATTGTTTACAAAAATATGCTTACGTCTTACTCACCATCGTTATAGACGATACAATGACGCAACGAACTCCGTTATTTTCACAAGCAGATAAATTTAAGGCGCTCTGTGTTCCTGAATGGCAAAGTCTCGATAAACAATTCGTGATCAATGTATGTACCCCAACACCCTGTGTGGTATGCGCGAAAAATTTAAGGCGCTCTGCGGCTTACTTGATTACAACGCGACGCAACGCCTGCCTACAACGAAGCGATTGCAACCCATAAGAATTTGCGTTCTCTTTCCTGTGAAAAAGGTTGTAAAAAACAGGATAGTGCTACTGGGTCTCTCCAAAACAAACTTCTAAGCTCAAAGAAATCTCTATGAGTTGAGGCCGTAATGAAGATAAGTCTCGACGTTTGGTGAAAAGTCCACCTATCAAACTCATGAGCAGGGTAAATAGTGACGCAACATTCTTTTTCCAAAATAAATGTATCAATATTATTAGGGGTGGACATTGCCGGTGCGTTATAATTTTAATTTTTTCTCGCCATTTTCCTGAAAAAACCTTCAGGTACTCTTGCTCTAGTTCATTTTGGCAGAATTATTGTGAGCATTGCGACTCAAATTTAAAACTAATCAATCAAATAAATTCCCAACCACATACATGGACGGAAAAAAAAGAATTGCGTTGTTTCAGATAAGCTTTTTATTGTCTGCAGATTTTATACTTAGGAGACGGCTTTCCCACGATCCATCCGTATGTTATGAAAAATACTATGGAAACTCATTTACTATACCTTTACCGTTCTGTTGTTCTGTAATTTATACTGTTGTTGAGTGAAAACAAGTCTCTCAGGACCTCTCTTGAGAATCTCTGATGTTTTGAAACCAAAAGTTGGAGGAGATCAAACTCACCTGCAAAAAACAAAAACAAAATCCGTGTAAGTTGTAATTTCCATAGAATGTCAAAATAGGAATGTCGAAAATAGGCATGAGTGATCAAGAGATATCACAACATTGACGATGTTTTCTCTATGGTGAAGGGGGAAAAAAAGACAAAAATTAGAGATTTAAATATTCTGTGATACGATAAAACGGCAGCGGAGATTTTGAAACACCTCAAACGAGATCTGTGTTTTGGTATTTTCATCGTCGTCTTGTTTTTCAGGCTAAACAAGGTAAATAAAAACTCAAACTGCCATGGCGTCATTAAATATACACCATTTAGACTAAAATTTCAGTATCAAATACTGTTAACAAAACGGACAAAGTATATTGGACCAATCTGAGCGAAAATATAGATTTAGGAACTAAATTGTAATATATTTCATTCAAATCATCGTAATTGAACCCTCAGGGTAAGGAGGTAGATATTTGTCTTTTATCATTAATTAATGACATCAAATAATGACGTGATGGTTGGCTTTTTCGAAAAAAAGGGATGTAAAAATATCAAAATCTTGATTTCGTTTACTCGGATCCATTTTTTAGAAGTATCCAGACAGTTTCAAATTATCAACTAAATGTGACAACTCTGCGATTCCGCTGCCTTCGTTAGTCTCCGTGAATGGGCTGAACCGAAATGTTCTAACCGAGAAAACTCGGTGTTAACGAATGGGCTGGAAGACTGTGGAAGAGAAAGGAACAATGAAAACTGTACGTCGATAAACCGTTTTGAGTAACGCTTCCGATAGGAATTAGAGGGATCGCACAAGGGAACGCACAGAGGATAGGAATCGAACTTTCCCCGGCCAGGACTGGGTAATAATACCAACGACGAGGCCAACTTACCAAACCACCGGAGGTTTCTCTAAAAGTTACTTGCAAATATCAAAATTGCGTTTTGCCGTTGGACGCTTGATGTGCTAAAATTCGATAACCTTAGTTAATAAACGTAAAGCAGGACTAGAGATCTGACTTTTTATGCTCTAAGGAGCGTTCATACAAAGAAATTTCATCTATTTTAGATATATTTGTCCTCTACAAACGATGCACAAGTATTTTGAAAAAATGAATACGTGAAATTTTAATATATTCACTCAAATCATAAAGGGAGCGGACATAAATTTACGATGAGTTAAAATTTCCGATGAGGAGATATGCATAAGGTCCCTCGTAGTGTCGT
Organism: Bemisia tabaci; assembly: GCF_001854935.1. Taxonomy (NCBI): domain Eukaryota; kingdom Metazoa; phylum Arthropoda; class Insecta; order Hemiptera; family Aleyrodidae; genus Bemisia; species Bemisia tabaci. Next base: position 8,591,634 of record NW_017557621.1, read on the forward strand.
AGTGCGGTATTTACACATTATTCATTGACCGAGATTCTTGGCACGCACAGTGTTTTGATTATTAATAATGAGAGGACAGTCTATCCAGCCCTGCAATTTTGTTATCTTTTTTATACGACATGAAGAAAATTTTGAGGTGCAAAAAAGACGCATCACTTGTAAGTTCCGCGCAAACAAGGGACTCGGAATCAACGTAATACAACTCCAATTCATCAGAAGAAAAATACTTGTCAGAGAAGGTGCATTTTTTTCTACTTACATGGTTTCCCTACAAAGTAAGCAATACAATTCGTATTAGAAGGACCCAGTTTTTAATTTTTAAACTGCCTCAAACTTTTTCTAATACTCCGAAAAAAAGACCAAAACATGTTTTCGCCTATGAGTAATGGGTCTGTCAAAGATAGCCTACGCATAGGTATGCGTCAAAAGCAAGGCCCTTGTTGAATAAAAGACATTAGAGATATTTCCAGGAAGGAAAATTGATGTGTTTGTAAAAAATCTTTTTCTCCTTTATTTTAAAAAAGAAGAAACGTATCAAAAATTAAATTTAAAGCTCTGATACAACACTTTTAATTTTTTCACGGTCAGAACTTATAATTTTTTTCAAGTCTACGGAATTGAACTCTTCTCGGTGAAATTTCGATGAATAAACCTCAATTCAGATTTTTATTCAGATGCATCAGATTTTTCCCGGTAAAAATTTAATGTCGACCACTAGTGCGATTTGGTCTGGCACGATTCCATCGTAAGAAAAAAGGAGTAAAAAAGAAGCCCATAAATCAAGCAACGATTACGCCTCAGCGTGAATGGGGAAAAACCCCGCTCCTCGGGTACAAAAAACGTCGATGCCACGTTTGAATCCTTCCAGTGCACAAGGTTACATAAAGACTAAGCTCATTTTCGTTTCTCATAATTTTTTAAATCATTTTAAAGAGGAAAATCAATCCTTACGAGACACTCAAGAGATCTAGGGACAGAAAACTTAAGCTGCTTCAAGATCTGGGTCCTGAAGAAGCTATAATTACTGTAATCCGTAGATATACTATCATATCGTCGCCTACCTGACATAAGGGCGTAACTACACTCTGCAATAAACCCTATTCTCCATACTATTCAATGCTTTTCACGGTTCATCTTAACGTGTAGTTACGCCCTTATGTCAGCCAAGCGACGATATATTAAAATCCTAACGCAAAAATCGTGAGCGTCGTTTGAACCACAACGGCAAAATACCTATAAATAAAATAAGACAACGTTCTATAAAATATCAAATTATAAATCAATTATTCAAAGTCCAACTTATGAACCTTAACCTAGAAATTAAATAAATTATTAATAGCTTTACATACTTAATTAGATAAGAGAATCTGATGGTCTATAATTGAAATATGAATCCTATAGCTTAATTTTAGCGTTATATTTAGAAGTTATATCTGAACTAAATAAATTATTATAACAAGATATTTAGGTTTTAAATTAGTATATCATGTTCGCTATAGTTTTGAGGTTATCTCCTAGTGAAACTATTCAGCATTAATACGTGCACTAAGAAGATATTTTTTTTAAAAATTTTGCCTGCAGCCTGAGAAATTGTGACCAATTAAAATTGGCACAATTTAGTGTTGTCAGTTAACCGTGCAAATGCAAAGGTAGGCATACAAGTATCAAAAAAGCCATGTCACATTCAGCAGACAGTGGTAGAATATACGAATTTGGGTTCGAACCCAACATGCAACTATTTTAACTCCGCGGTGGGCCGGATTGCATACTCTAGATTTTGCGGGCGATATCTGAGATTTGTTCGCGGCCTACTTTTGTATACCTTTGCAGCTTACAAAGAGTATTGCTTCTCAAAGCGAGTAAATAACAGCGCATCATAGGAATGGTTCTCGTATGTAGAGTATTTATAATCACTTAAAGTGCTTTGAAGTTCCTTGTTTCGTTTCTAATATTTTTACTTCGTGTTTATGCAGAATGTTGCATCTAGAAATGTATCAAGTTTTGCAACATTCGAATGCGCGTACGGTTTTTTTATACTCAGCCCGGCAGTATAGCAAAATGTACTGCCGTGCTAAGTAAGAACGCCGTAAATCCGTCAAGACTTTCCCTCGTTTTTTGGAACCTAACACTTTACAGCATAAAAACTGTTTTACCCTTGCATCTCAAATTTTCAAATTAAGTTCTTGATAGTATTTGCGAAAGAATTCTGTAAGAACATTGCCCCAAGGTACATAAGTTTTTCTGCTATAATACGTTGTTTCCAAAAATGTAAAATTGCGTTTAATGCGTTTTTGCGTTGCACGGCAGTGTAGTCCTATTGTTCTGCTTGTGTCGCTTACCCCACGATATTCCGACTCCCTGAGAAATAAAGGACGATTCCACACAGTGGCGTGGCGTGAATTGCAACATATCTATTGTTATGCCATTTATACCTATGGGAAAGGATCGATAAACAGGGTGTTTGCAGCGAACACCTTAATAATCGATTCTTTGCCATAGGTTTAAATGGCATGACAATCGATATATCGCAATTCACGCAACGCCACTGATTCCATAGTGGAGCAGTGGCGTGGCGTGCTTTGCGATCGATCGATATTCCCCCATTTGAAGCTACGGTAAATAGTCGATTATTAAGGTGTTCGCTGCGAACACATTGTTTTCGATACTTTTCCATAGGTTTAAATGGCCGATCAATCGATATATCGCAAAGCACGCCACGCGCTCCGTGATGGAGGACCGCGGCCTGGAGCCGGTGGGCATTAACAAGCGGCCATGAATCAGGAATGGGTAAAATATGCAGATTAAGGGAGCGAAAGGTGCCGAGGCGATCCCGCCATCATCTGAGGAAACAAAAGGGCCGAGAAAAATGTGCGCCATTTAGCGGATCCCAATAAACTTCCGGGTCGGACCCGCGGCCCCGCGGATGCGAGGATCAGCAATCGAACCGAATTGGGGTTGCCAAACCGGAATTCGGCCGAGTCGTGGGGTGCGTGGTCACGACTAAGTCACCAAATTACGCAAATTAAAGCTACCGGAGTGTCTATTAAAACAGGCTGGTCAAAAATAAGTACGTATACAGTACTTTTTCGGTACGTTCTCGAGAAAGTCTGTACCTTCTCCAACAGAAAAATTCCGTACTTTTTCGGTACCTTCATTTGACGAAATTAGAAAATTTTCAAAAATTTGAAATTGCGACAAAAATGACAAAAAATTAAAATAAATTCCGGATCTTTTTGCGGAATTTCTGCACTTTTTCAGTACTTCCAGACCGCCTTTAAAAATGTGTACTATTTCCGGACTTTCCGGAAATTCCGGACTTGTAGAAACCCAGAGCTAACGATAATACTTACTTGCTAAGAAACAACGCCGTAAGAGCTTTAGGACGTTGCCATGTTTCTTTCAATAAAAAACGAATTTACTAGGAAAATTGTTGGTATTTTTCTGCAAAAATTTCAGCTAATTTTGCTCTTGTAAATTTAATCTGAGATATCTTCCTTAAAAATGCATGTTTTATCCGGGGTTTGGCTCTCAAATGTTCATACGGCGTTTTTCCTCTGCACGGCAGGCGCACAAAAGATACAGTCGTGAGGGAAAACCCTGTCGCGGTAAAATGATACAAGAATCACGATGGTCACCTTAAAAAAGTATGAAATCCACTCTTCAGTGAGTAATTGAGGCGTCGGCAGCAGAAAAGACATTTCTTGGTTGCGGTGTTTCAAAATCTTCAGTGGTAATTTTTGTTTTATAGAAGAGACTGTTGGGTGAATTTCCTGAAATTTTACACTTTCAGCACTGTAAAAGAGTACAACTAATGAAATACTTTTGCTTTAATGACAATGGATGAAACGTTGGCTGAGCTTTCTCGACATCGTAACCAAGAAATGCCCTTCCTGCACCCAGCGCTTCAATTTGCCCACTTTGGATCACGCTTTTTCAAATTTACCACGCCTCGGGGCAGTTTTCTGATCGTTATTTGATTTGGAGGTTACTGCTTTCTCTTTGGTACTGCAATACGTCGCTCAGTTGACGTAAGGGCGTATATCTTAATTTCCGCACGTGAATCCCGTTCTCCGTATAACTCTATGCTTTCTGGGACTCATGTGAAAATATAGATATCGACGGTGAAAGTCGGCAATCACATAACTCGTTTGCGGTGTCTGAAAATCTCCGCCTCTACGTCATTTTTTTAAAGGAGAACAAATTGATATTATTTCTTGAAGTTTTTGCAGAATTTTCTTCGCATTGAGGAGAAAAATCATGACAGTTTTAAAGAATTGCCGTTGAGTAGTTTTCCATTTAAAAAATAAAGTATGACAGGAAGTCTGCGACGTCGCAAACCGAGTTATGTGATTGCCGACTTTCACCGTCGATATGCCCTTATTTCAGAGGAGCGGAGAATAGTGCACAGGTTCCTAACGCTTCTCCCCTATCTCGGCCCAATTGAATTCGTATTGACAATCAGTTGAAGATGTAGCCAACGTACGTTAAAATCCAAAAAACTGGCAATCTCAAGACAGTGTTGCACCGAACAGCGTATCTCTATGAGGGAAAATTGTGCCCAAATGAGCTTTTCCCAATATTGAGATTGAAATTTGATGGCACCTTGCCTACATCTCCAACTTACTGTCCTTACGACTAGTGCGTCTACCCGCAATCAGTTTGTGAATCATGATTAAAGTCACAGAAAAACGTGATGTACAAATACATCTATTTACTCTCATTGCAAAGGCACTGAGAGAGGTTGTGTTATTATTGTTCGGATCCAATTCGATACGACGTGACGGAGAATCCCTGACGTCACAACCGCCATAGTGTCTATTAACATCAGTTCGGTAATTTTGACGACATGGGGATCTTTTAATGACGGGTCGCTCCATAGAATTTTGTGTTGGCAATTACATCAGGCTAAGTTAATTTAACTATACTTGATTGATTGAACAACTTTATGTTTTCATCGTAGACACATGGCTCCTGAGAATTTGATATTTAGTCACTGAACTTGACTGGTTTAATTTGTCCGTATTTTTTTCCGCCAGAACATAACTCGCGTTGTCAGACTTAATTTTAACAACCGATGCATGCTAATCACCGCTTGCGGTATTTCGGTCTCCACATTGTCACATCTTTTGTGGATCACCAAAAACCAATTATTCAAGGTTAGGCTGTACTTTCTAGCAAAAATGAAATGCATACATGAAACATATGGCAAATTAACTGACGTGTCAAAGTAAAGTTAAGAATTTTTACGCACAGCAGTTCCATTAGCGCTCATAAGAACTTCTTATCAAGAACAAGGCAAGGGTAGCAGTTTTCTGGCAATGAATTGTTTCATATACCTCAACAGTATCAAAAATGAACTGCTGGTTGATAGGATGCAGGATACACTGCCCTAAATGCTACAAGTTTTTTCTTACGATTTTCAGACGGTATATTAGGTTGTTTAGGTACCGCACCTTGAAACGTTTTGGTTCCGATTTTTCCTTTCTTTATATAGATTCTTCAAGATTAAGATATTATTTAAAAATAAGGCCTCTTTTATCATGTTTGGTTCTGTCTGGGTGCACATTTTTTACAAACACTCAAACCTTTAAATTACTATGAGTGAGTGGCTTAATTGTATATTTTCAGCTTTCGTGCCGGGGAATGTTTTCTGTCAAATTATCTCTCCGGATTTTCTTCTGACTGATACTGAATGCATAAAAATGACCATTCACTGGGAAAGGGACACTCGTGCAAAAAAAGATTTAACTATAAAACTACTGATTGAATGAATATCTAAAGAACACATGGAGCAAAAAAGTTTAAAAATGTGATACTGAACTTGACTAATGGTAATTTAAAGTATACGGTTCAGTGAACATTTTCTCAAAAAGGCGGAATTCAAAAATCTTCATGTTTCATATTTGGGGCTTAAAACGTCCTTTAATTGTTTCGTCTGTTGTTCCAGAAGTGAATCGATTAGCTGAAAACTATATTTTTGGATACTGAAAAGGATATTCCAGTGAGAAATCAAATACCAAATATTTGACTTCATTAACAAAAATTGCCCTCCTATAACATTTATCAGCATGCTCAAATGAAAGAGGTATTTGTATGCGAATTAAATGTTTCGATTTAATCGACTTCTTTAATTATGCTCTAATTTACTTTTCAGAGCAGGTATGGGACCTGCGGCCATTCTGACAACCCTGGAGGCCGGCTGCGGTCAAACATCCCCTAATTTCCGTTGCACCCCAAAATAACCTTCCCCTCCCCCGTTGAGTTAGGGGTGCCGGGTTAATTAACTTTTCACCGCCTCTATTGTCAGGTCTTAACACTTGCGCAATCCATTACGCAGCATAAAGTATTAGTTATTGCTCATAACCTCCTCCTATTGATCCTGTTATCCTTTCGAACGAGGTTCGAGGTAAGCGTTTTCCATCACTCGGTGGCAATTTTGCAGGTTATCAACATAGTTTTTCTTCAATTTAAATTCATTGAAAATATCGATTTTAGGTGAGGCACTTCAAGAATCGATTGTTTTACATGTATTCAAATGGAGGAAATACAATGTTGCCAACAAATCGCCACTGCCATTATTATGTGTAATGATTACTATCGTGAGATAAAAATGCGGTTATTCCTGTCACACGAGAAACCTGAACCATGCAAAATGTTAATCAAAAATCATATTATTCAAAATCCTTGGTTTTACCCCTTTTTAAATTTGCCTGAGGAACTTTGTCGAGTGACATGGCTGCAGCTTTGGACCGAACTTCCAGTGGTGCGGCGTGAGCAATCGATATTTCCCCATTTGAAGCTATGCTGAAGAATCGATTATTAAGGTGTTCGTTACGAACACGCTGTCTATAGATTCTTTTCCATAGGTTTAAATGGTAGATCAATTGATATATCAAAAAGCACGCCACGCCCCTGCAAACTTCGGCTTTTTTGGTGAGCTACCTTTTAAATACGCTGTTCAACGACTTACAAAAAATGCCTTCATTTTCAAAAAAGAGCTTCATTCATTCCTCTGCCACTAAGAAATGCAGTGACTTTATTGTTTTTTTTTTGTTTTTTTTTTTGCGACGTAACGCTCTTCCGCACATTCTGTGAGACATGATTTCAACCCTGTACAATTTCAATATCCGCCAATCAGGAAGAAATGAAGACAATCTAGCAAGATGCCGCAACACGCCTGTGCCATCAATTTGCATTGGATGAAAACTGAAAATCAAATCCCTCGTCCTGCTCATCGCATCGTAAATTATTGAATTTGCAACGAGTCACCTCCGTCCCGGGATGCTTACAGTGCGACCCATTTTCATCCAATTCCACAGAGGAAGGGAGGTGGCATTACTCGATCCCCGCTAGAAATTATTAAAGTGTCTAACGCGCCCATTCCCGGAACAGATGGATTCATTCTATTCGATTCGATACATTCGATATGTCGTAGGCTAATAGAAATCGGTTTAACATATGCCTCGGTAGTTGGTCAAATTTTGCAGTATCGCGAAGTTTCCCATGGTTTTAACAAATAATTCTCAATTTTTTAGTGTTTGCCTCGTTCAAAATGCGAATTTTTAGAGAACTAAATATTTTCATCTATTCCTGAGAAGCTTAAGATTTTAATGTTGTAAATATTTCATAATTCATAAAATACAGTTACAAATTCGACACAAATGTTTATTTAACCAATATAAATCGTTGGAGCGGCGTCCTTGAAATGGCTTTAGATTAAACTGAGAGTCCTTAGTTACATTTTAACAGCGCTTAACTGTTAAAAACTCAGCATGGTAATTTTAACCGCATCCGACCGACCAATTATTCCAATGTATAAAAATCGAGGAGTTAATCAATTTGGCTCTTTTCATGCCCTGAGTAAGTTTTTTTTATGCCCTGAGAAAGTTTCATATCGTACAGTTAATTTGCCAGGTGCTTGAAACCCGAAGAGATGACAACATTTCAAAACTTCAACAAAAACTTCCTCGATATAGCCTACACACTAATTGGTTTGGAAAAAAAGGAAAAAAGACGATTCTTTTAACTTTTAACTGAGCCTACCCTAGAAAAACTCTGACTTGCAGTTGAGCCACGACGAACTTCGTTTTTTGAACTGCAAACTTCAAACCACCCAATCCCAATTTGAACCGACATATTTTGACGTCTTTTTTTAAACTAAAATATCTGCATATACTCAATAATCTCGTTTCAATACTTCAACCTGGAGTTTCCTTAGATGAGGATGTCTCTCATGGATGGCCACAAATGAAGCTACTGTGAGATCACTGAAAAAAAAAAACTCCGGCCGTGGGAACCGCAATTACGGGCTATATAGACATACCGTCCGTTCCGGGCTCAAAGGCCGAAAATTCCGGCTGCTGGAGCCGTAGCCTCGGCCTCTGAATCCGGAGCAATCGAAGCTACGCCTCCAGCAGCCGGAATTTTCGGCCTTTGAGCCCGGAACGGACGGTATGTCTACATAGCCCGTAATTGCGGCTCCCACGGCCGGAGTTTCTTTTTTTTTCAGTGAAATAAAATAATTCACTCTCCAATACTAGCAGTTTCTTTTTCAAAGCCTCAAAAGCGCTCGATATAACACTTTGGCCCATAAAGCACCTCACTAAAAAGAACACAACCGGATGAAAACTCGGATGATAGCGAAAAAAATTGAAAGGAAGATGCAAGCTCAGAACCATTTGAATGCCGCGAGGTAATAACCATCCGCCCGCATCCCAATTTTTACGACCAATAAGTTAGGATCTGCAAACAGCAAAAATACCCCTATCCATTTCCCGCTCTTCGACGATGGGACCGCTGAATGGGAACGAGGAGGAGTCTATCAGATCATGGTCCCACAAAAGACCGAGGGGGCTCTCAACCCCCTTCTCGGCCGGAGGACTCCAAGCTGGCAACACCGGGCGGTGTCGTAAAGCGGGAGGAAATTTCATCGGAACGGACAGCAAAAAAGTCAGAGGATTACCATAATTCCTTTTTTAAGACCTTCCGACTCGGCGGAATGATAAAACGCATTTTGAGCCGCCCGGAGCCGGAGCGTAGCGCCCGGCCCAGGCCCGCCATAACCTAAAACCTTAAAAATATGTTTCCCTCTCCAGGCTGGCGGGAATAAAATTGGTTTAGGATACGGATGTAAGCCCCTATGGCCCCACCGCGGTTGCCGGAACTATGACGCAAATAACTAGGAGGCCTCGCGGCGAAAATATAAGCGAGTTAGTAAGCCGATGCAATGCCTCCACGTATCCCTGTGTTGCCAGGTTTCATCACTTTAAATCAAATTTTTCAAACCGTTAACCGTGGATAGAGTACCTAGATGAGGAGAGTATGGACAAGTCGATAATGGACCGCTAGACAAAGGTACGAATTTAAGCGCTCTGGTACATGTTAGTCTGCCAGAATTTCAGGTAGAACAAGATTCTTGAATCAAAAATCACTGAAATCGACTCCTAACTAAGATATTAACGTTCCTATTTTTCATTGGTTACGGGTTCAAAGTGGGATTCGTGCAATTTGGGAGCATTACAATTTGGGGGAAAAAAATCTTTTTAACTTGAACCTCCTCTATGACAAGTTTGGTGAGAGGCGCAGCAGGTGATGCGTGTCACGCGCATTTGACGCGTATCACCCGCTGCGCCTGTTACCAAACTTGTCATTGAAGAGGTTCCAGTTGGAAAGATTTTTTCCAATGTAATGCTCAAAAATTGATTTCACTTGGCTATGTCTCTTGCGAGCAATATTTTTAGTTTGGGAATGTGTTCTGACATTTCTCAAAAATTCAACATATTTTTTTGGCGTTTTAGTATTCTAAAAAAATTGTTTGAGTTAGCTGAATCCTTTGTTTGCAACATACTTATTTATGCATGCGCCAAGAGCGAGCTTGCAACGACGTCACGGGCCGGCTACGGCGGTTAATAAATTTCCGAGTGCGGCGACGCGACTGCGGAAAGGGTCGACGGGGGGCGAAGCGGGGTCGTCGGAAGGAGGGGGGAGGGGCTTCAATTTTCGAGACCTAGCCGAGGCCGAAGAAATGAAAGTGCAGTCACTCATCTTGGGATTAGGCTGTCTAGGTCTAATACACCATTTGTTGTCACTTCGCGGAAAAATCACCCGGGTACAATTCACCTGGCTCCCCCCCCCTCCCACTACTCCCCAGCCCTTTTTTCGCGGCTAACCCTCTCGCAGCGCGGATTCATTTTTGAAAGAGGATTAGGAGCCTCCATTGTCAAATCGGGAATATTTAGAGGGAATTTGAAACAAAACATTTTCACCCGGTGAATTTTTTGGTTGATTCTCTCGGATAATCATTTTGAGCGGTTTAGTTCGCCCTTGTGACAGCTGATGTTATTAATTATTTTGACGGTGTGGCTGAGAGTGTGGAAAAAGTGTTCATAAATTAAACCAGCTTTGTTTAAAAAAGTGCGCGTTATTTTGAGGAAAAATAGCGAATATTGTATTGCAAAGGACGCATATCTTTCGAGCACGAAAAAATATCTTTCTGAAAGAGAATAGTATCAAGAAACGATGCATGCGATTGAAAACAGTAGATTTGACGTGACCAATTATTTTCGGTAGACAAGATTCAGATTTGTACTCGCTTTTTAGGAAGTCGCACGATTAATTGTTTCCTAGGGGATCCGATCGTTTCCTAAGGACTGTTCATACATTCATATAAACTTTGCCAGGAAGCCATGTGCCGGAAGGGGAGGAGTACATAAGACGCGTTTATTCGTGTTGGACAAGTTTTTGCGAAAGTCCTCTCAACTGTGGACAAAGCCATCCATTTATTTGAAATGAGCGAAAAAATTATGCAAGAACAAACATGAATGTGGTTTAATAATTTTAACTTCCGCCGCCGCGCCGCGCCGCGCTGACCGCATGCGCACTGTGTTTGACGCAATGCGTGAAGTATTCATGCAGTCTTGTAGGCGCTATGCGGTTCACGCCAACCGTTGCTGACCGCACTGTGTTGGACGCAATGCGTGAAGTTTTCATGCAGTCTTGTAGGCGCTATTATGTGTTACATGCCGACCGCCACGCCGAGGGCTTCTCCTATTCATCTCAAGTTTTCATCACTGCTCTCTGCGCCGCGCCGTTCCAGGCCAAATTGCGTGTTTCGTTTCTCTCTTCATTCGACTAATTAAAGGCGCTGTCTCTTGTATCCCCGAAAGACGATAAAATTGGAAAATACTATACTCTCAGGAAATGAGAAATTTTGTCGCCTTTCTTCCATAGTAATTTTTTCTCTGAATCCGATTTTTTTATATACCTAAAGATATACATTTAAAAAAAATTGCAGAATTTGCCGCCCCCTAAATTTGCCGCCATGAGCCGCGGCCCATGTGGCCACCCCCTGAATCCGGCCCTGTGTGTTATGTAATTCGCATTTGTCTCGCCTTCTTAGAAGGGGAGAAAACCACCGCGGCGTGTAGCGTGGTTGTCGGCTCGGGCTGAAAAATAAGCAAAGAGCATTCAACTATAAAACGATCCACCAAGACGGGAGCCAAGGATTCGCTTTTTAACGGCTCCCCCTGCCGCCCCATTCTCTGCAGATATCCTCTTATTTTCGACCCACCCGACCGGATAATCCCAGCCTCGGTCAGAGACGGGTGAGAGAACACGGGGTGGGGGAAGGTCGATATTAAAAACGTGCGAAACATCTAAAACCGGAGGGTGTTTCCGCGCGAAACCTTTTGGTCAGAGTTCGACGAACACCCCGTTAATTCGAATAATTAATCACAGCAAGACGGCTACGAGTTGCCTGCTCTCTCGCCGCGGTTGGACTTTTTTATACCCGGCGCGTGGGCAGTCCGCGGTTGACTGCCCCCAATCGGCAGCAGCGCGACCTCGAATCTAATCGTCCGGCAGGTGGAAGGGTGGAAGCAGGATAGGGGAAGAAATGAGTCTTCCCTTTTTAAACATTTTTAAAAACATTTTTAAACATTTGGTTTAGTTTGAATGAACTCACTTGAAATGTATGCAGCAGGTCCCCCCCCCCCCCCCCTCGTGTTGTATCCCGCGGGTGGTTTAATCCTCTGAGTCTGTATACCATCCTCCAAGCTAAGGTGCTCCGTAAAGTTTGATTTCGGCCTCAATCTTTTATTAAATATATAATATGGCAGGTGTTAACTATCCAGCGATATAGACGTAGCTGACAGACGTAGATGCACTAACTCCTTGAATTCTCACAATAACAACGGTGAAGCTCATAGTGTCCTTCTTTTTAATTTTCTTTGTTCTGCCGGTTGAAAATGCGGGTGTGATCCGTGCGAAACGTCCCGGGCTTTTTATTTTATTTTGTATGTTCTTTTTATAATTTGCGGCCTTAGACCCGATTTTAGTTGTTTTTTTGTCAGTTTTTCGGGCCGGTTAAGTTGTTTCGTCCATCCTTGAATTCAATATATCATCATACCTCCATTCAAAAAGCTGACCGGTTGAAAGTAATCGTAGGATCTGTTAAATCTCTCACTTTCAGTCCATAAAATAATAAGAGAAAGGAAAAACCTCCAAATGTTTTTTAAGCCAATTTTGGCTTCAGAAAAGCTTCATAATTTGTCTAAAAAGAAGTCAATTTTCTGCAAAAGATATATTGGTCCTCTTTATATGCTGAAGCAACCCATGCCTCTCTTCGGGGACATGGGGGGCCGGGGGACACCCTCAAAAAATGCTCTAGCTACGCAATACACGCGACAGAGTGAATCGGACGTAAGTTAGGGTGACTTCTTATCAGATATTGAAAATCGATGTATTCAACAGCATAGCTAGGGCTATGTCTTGCCTTATCTTGCCGACAAGGTCAGATAAAGTTTCAACAACTGGAGGCGCTGCAGTTACTCCAATTCCCAGCTATTACCTCGCTCCTTCCCAATCCACTTCCTAGCTTTGGGTTTCCGATACCGATAATAGACAAAAATAGCTTGGCAGATGTTCGGTGGGAATGATATGGATTCTCGAGGAATTCGAAATGTTCCGGTTCGGGGGGTTGGGTGGCGAGGGGTGGAGCGGAGGGGCTGTGTGTCAAGCGCTCTGGAATGCATGATCCCAGTGCAGCAGTAATTGCGGTGGGAATTAATCTCGAGTTTGATCGTCTGCCAAAGAGTCACTCCAGCAGGGGGCGTGGCGAGGGAGTCTCGGCTTTAATTTACATTCTCCGACAAACATTTACCACCGGGTAATTATGATTTACGCTTCGTTCCCGGGACCGGCCCCCGGCAAGGGTCGAACGCTCTCTAGATTCTAGAGTCTGGAACTGAGCCGTGCAAACAAGCCAAGTGGAGCAGTGGCGTGGCGTGAATTGCGATATATCGATTGGTATGCCATTTAAACCTATGGTAAAGGATCGATAAACAGGGTGTTCGCAGCAAACACCTTAATAATCGATTCCTTACCATAGGTTTAAATGGCATAACAATCGATATATCGTCATTCACGCCACGCCACTGAAGTGGAGTGTGTTGCTTTGCGATGAATCGATTGATGCCATTTAAACCTATGGGAAAAAATCGATCATCGGGATAAACTTAATGATCGATTCTTTACCATAACTTCAAAAGGAATATATCGATAGTTCACGCTTCGCCCTTGTTAGTCGGTATAACATTGGGTCGATTATTTGGACAGTGCTAACCAAAACACACCCGTCTACTACGGCAGAGGCTTCGCTGACAAATGCTCTACTGCACAACTCAAGGCTCACTCTAACATGTTAGCGACACATTTGCTATATGCTGGGCTGGGAACTTGGCGCCTCGAGATAAAATCCAAGCTGAGGAAACACGAACTTTTTCGTCCATTTCAAACAATATTAGTAATTTCGCTGCATTTTTACTTTCTCGCTCCCCTAGGGTAGAGTACCTTTATAGACAGAGTATGGCCATTTCTGTTCCGGTTTTTCATTGGTCGCGAGCGAATAGGCTGACACTATGCTCTTAGGGCCGTAAATAAACAAACAAGATGGCTGTTATCAGCAAGCAAGATTGAGGTTATGCACATCTTACATCCTCCTGTGATAAAGGTGTAAGGCGGTTTAACAATAGTTTTCGTGTTTTTTCCGTGTGTTATTCGTAGATATGCTAGTTTAAATTGTTACTGCCGTATAATTGAAATTTTTGTCAAATTTAGCTTCTAATCGATGTTACGGTGAGTCGCCATCTTGTTTGTTTATTTACGGCCCTAAGAGCATCATGAAGCCTAAAAACTCGTTGACCAATCAAAAAGCGGAACAGTTTTCCTGTAGTAAAAAGATACGAATGGCCATACTCTGTCTATAAAGGTACTCTACCCTAGGGTAGAGAGGAAGTATTGTCATCCTCCAAGAAAAAAAAGAAAGAAAAAAAGTTGAAATTTCATTATTTCTAGACGTTTTAAGGTCCCAGGAGTCGAAATAACCATACTTGAAAAAATGTGTGTCCGTCCGTCAGCTGTCCCCCAAATCTGTGTACAGCGATATCTCAGAATCTATCTGTTCGATTTTATTCAAAATTGACACAGAACACCATTTCTATGGTCTCCTTATGCACGTCAAACGATTTTGGGGTACGCTAAAATTTGGAGGGGGGGGGCCTGGGGTCAAATTGGGTTAAAGGTCCATTTTCAGCAAAATCACACGGAAAGCTCATTTTGAGGGACTGTGAAATTTGAAAAATGCCTTTAATTCTTTAATTTTTATTCCATCAGAACGTTATGTAGATTTTACAGCCTCTAGATAAATTCTGGTTTTGATTCAGTGTAATATTTTGGAAGTCTGTTGGATTTTAATTTTTTTAAGGCGGTCCTACTTTTAATAGATTTTAAGGTTTATTTATGATGATTTTGTAGAAACTTTACATGTTGGAATCTAAAATTAGTACGATAACTCTAACAATTAAGTTGGAAATGATTTGAGGTTTTTCTTACATGCACTTGCTTTTTTTCTTGTACTTATTTGGAATATCCCCAAGAATCGGACGTACCTAAAACAGAGAAGAGAAAGGAATATTAAATAAAAGTAATTCATGAAGAAAATGCACAAGGAAGATAAAGTATCAAATGGCTGGTAAGGTAAATCCTATACATGATAATGATCCTTTAATGATTAACTTTGCGGGAAATATATACAAATTTAAAAAAATTTGCAATGTCGTAGATTTATAAGTTTAATTTGAGTTATGTGATGGACGCACACGTCACTTGAACGTCAAATTTAGTGGCTTCAAGAAACATCAGATCGCATGACGCGACGCTGGCTGGGCATGCATTATAGGTTCAATGTCATGAAACCACTATTCGAACTCCATTGGATTCGTATGGTATCGAGTCAAATTGAAGGCGTTTTGTACCCCTCCGCTTGACGCAGGCGCAGGCGTTTCTTTAGCCGTTGGAACCTGAATAAAATCGGAAGGAAAATATTCTGCAGATGAAAATGGAGTGCCCATCTTTTTCGTTGATTTCTTTGCTCCTGTAATTTTTTCAAATTCGTTAAGACCTAAGTGCTGCAAGAGGTTTTTCGGCACTGTACAAACGTTGGACTCACACAACAAGTCACAACAAATTCTCTTGCGGAATAACAAAATGTCTCCCCTCTCCCTTTTTATCGGAAAATCAGGGCATCGCTTGGCCAGATTAATCAATCATTTAGGTAATAATTGCCAAATGGGACGATCAGTTAGTGAAAAACTGCAACTGAGGCAGATGATCATTATGAAACATTTTGAGAAAATGATTCCTAGTGAATTGTAAGTCATTATTTTCCTCGCTGTATTGATTCCTTCAAATTTTTTGTGTCGGGGTGTAGTCTAGTACCTTAAAAATCCCCTCCCCCCCCCCAAGGAGTAAAATATAATTAGTGGATTATGATCATCACGCCCGGACTTCACCAAATCTCGAAAAATCGATCACTTACTCAAATAACTACCACTTAACATCAATCTTACGGCGGCTGCATAGCACGACTATCATCGACCGCAACACGAATTATGAGGCTGGCGGTATAAATCATTCTATTTCAAAGTTGGACCGCCAGTTAGGAACACAAAACTCAGAACAAAAAACAGCTACCCGGAAAATTCACCGACTGTCCAATTTTGGCCGGCAGCACTACTTTCGACGGTTAGAAATCATGGTGGGATGGAACAAGTCGGCAACACGGATGTAAGCTTAGAGGGAAGTCCAACCGCAACTTACAAACTTCTAAGAAAATTTACTCGTGACCGGTCAAGACTCGAGTAAACTCTGGCTGAAGTTACAAGTTTGTTTCGGGCCCCAGGCTTACAGTGTTGCCGCATTGCACATGACAGATGATACTTAACAAAGCTGACGGAAATGATTAAGTCGAATGGCGTACTTGTGCCATCGACATGATGATGCATGAGTTCCCATCCACTGCAAATTTTAGTGTGTTTTCCGAAGAAAATACACTATTTAATATTTAATCTTTTTTGATAAACTGTTCAAAATTGTATTCAACAGAGATCTGTGGCAATATCTTCGTAAAAACGTTCAGACAAATCATTGAATTGCTGGTTTGCATGACCCTTGACTTCAACCAGCAATTTAAATAAATAACCTTTTCCAATATTTTATAAACTTTTTTGGAGCCATAAATATAACAATTAAATAAAATTGTAACATAGATATCCGAGGAATTTCGATAAAAGTATTTTTAAAATAGTGTATAATTCGTAAACATCTGCGTAAAAATGTTGTAAAAGTGTAAATGGGATTAAATATTGTTTCCTTGAAAAAATACAGCTATTTCAATGATATCGTCGGCTACACTTAGTAGTTGAGTTTTCGGATGGCAGAATAAATAATTTCGCCAACTGATGGAACAGATTTTTTCAACATTCGAACTAAAATCGTGCAGGAGAATAATGAGTGCGCTTTACATTGATTATGATCTAGCAACTTGTAGCAAATATTAAACAGGTGACTAACACAGGTGACTAACAGAGAATAAATATTTGACCTGGCCTTGTTAGGTTTTTTTTCAAGTCGGCCGCGTAGATAGTGTGATACAGCGTTTAATAAAAAATAGAGCTCATGCTTAATTTCTCTGTCGCGGAGGCTAGCAATTAGTCCATACCGGTACATAAACCTGAGAAACTGAACAGTTTTTCCTCCTTGAAAAGTTAAACTGAATTTATTTAAAAAAAGTCCGGGTCTATTAGTGAAATTTCCAGCAGATTCGTTTTCCCTTCAATATAAACATTAAGTTTATATTAATATATTAATAAAGACGCCCCAGCAGGGACGCTTTGCAGTTTGCTTTGTAATCGTGGTTTGCTTTGCACAACCGACCACTCAGTATAAAAATTATGGAGATGAGAAAAATGGGTATTATCCTCGGGAATGACAAAAGATTAAAAAATTGCGAGGTAGGTACTTCCGGGGATCCGAGTTATTAATTGTGCTCCCTTCTTTTATTCACTTTTAACTACGAAAACAAGTTTTTTTCTCTCCCCTGGAAGAATAAGAGTCAGAGTTGCTAAGTTAGGAAAAAAGACGCGATTCCTTCGTTCGATTGATAGGAAGTTTCTCTCATTATTTATCACAATTTTTTTCACAGCAAAGTCGATTCTTTTTCAGAGACCGGAAGTTCCCACAGTAATCAAATGGATGGTAATCGTTGCAAAATCTCAACAGAAAGCCCTATATTTATGGCTGCAAATCGCGCATTAGAAAAAATATTACTTTGAATGAATGTAATATTGGATGAAAAATTATGTCATGGAAACAATCTACTTGAGAGGAAATTGAATAGAATCAACCCAAAGCATAATTATTGTTACTTTGAGTATTATCTACATAATGAAGTTAACCACAATTTGGGTTGATTATAACCGACTGCCTCTTCAATCAAATACAGTCATCCTCGTAGCCATTGTGAATTTGATGTCTATTTGATTCTAAGTCAATCGTTTTCAGGAAAATTGATGAGGTAAGAGGCTTAATTACCTAAAAATCTTTTAAAAAAATTCACCACACAACTTTACTCATCAACGAGTCCATGATTTATAGCGAATATGTCAAGAGATGTTGATCACGAAGAAAATTCAAATTAAAATTGCCAACCATACTTGAGTAAATAAAACAAATTTTAAAAAAAAAAGAAAAAAAGGGGGATGTTGCAATGCAGTTCTTATCGTCTCCTAATTTACTCTCCGGGATAGACTTGCATCATTCTTCATTTAATACCTTTGCAATCGGAATTGGTCCGGAGAAATCCCTCACAGTACAGCATACCTAAAATATTGTTCATTATTGACGGCTTCATTTTGGTGCATTCTCCGAAGGTAATACACAATTTTGGGAGCTTAGAATAAATGTGGACATTCCTAAGCACCGCAATTTTTATTTTGAATGCAATTTACCCGCCAAAATATCACCTTTAAGGTGTGTTTTACAGTGAGGTAAACAAGAGATCGTAAAGAGCACTCAAACTACAGAGACCTGGTGAGCCCAACCACACCGCAGCAAACTCACGCCAGCCTAACCATATTTGTTTTTCGGTCAATGAAAAACCAAAATGCGGGCGCACGGAGGGGTCCCAAGTTCCGAAATGCAGGTTTTAAGTGAATTCCTCAACGACCCTTTCGCCTTTCTTCGTTCCCTTCGTTCCCTTTGAAAGCCTCCCTCCCCGAACCCTACCTCCCCAACATGCACGACGACGCAACCATAACTGCCGTTTTCGTTTTCATTTACATTATAATTATCGTTCTTCAGGCTTGGTCTGTTGACCTACTCCCGATGCAATGTTTCTCGGAAATAACTTTAAAAAGTTACCCTCTCGTTTCTCTCGACATCACTCAGAGGTAGAGTACCTTTATAGGAAGAATATAGACAACTCGAAAATTTGGAGGCGGGTGCGATCAGGTCATTTAGCGTAGGTACACTGATCAAAAATTATAAACGCACGTATAAAACTTTGATTTCGTACAAATGTTCTCAGTTTCAAAGTCTTAATCCTTAAAAACGCTTGTTTACAATGCGCTGTATTGGCCACATTGATCAATCTTTCAAATGCATAGGTTGGCAGCGGCACTTTTTTAGTCAGTTTCGTTTTACAGGTTGTCGCCCTTTGAGCCCTAAGAGCTACATAAACCTAGTTGTCCATACTGTCCCTATAAAGGTACTCTACTCAGATGAGATTGCTACTTGCGAGTGGGTAGCGCATTGTAATATCGGCGATGCTGTCCAGGTTTGATCCTGGCTGCTTGCGCCGAATTTTTAACGAGGTTGCAAATTTTCAACCCAAAGATTGGGTCAATGCGACCCAAAAATTTGGCCAAGCTAACCCAGAGAAAAACTAGCCAAAAAATGTTTACAGCGCCTTTAGGTTACTTTGTGTTATGGTTCCCATATTAACACAAAATGTCGATTACTCCTTCTTATTGTGTTTAGTATATCGATCGAGCAGTTTAAATCGAATATATAAGGTTGCCAACTCTTCAAAGCCACTACCTGCATTAGAAAAGAAAATTGACTGCAGCGCTCCAACGAAACAGAGCCGGTACCTCATGTGTAGTAGCTTAAAGCGTCGCATTGTTAGAGGAGAAGACGGGTTCAACATGGCGACCACGCAGAACGCAGCTACTCAAAAATTTCATTCTCTCGTCCTAACGAATGATGTTTAATTTCACGACCCCACTTTAAAAGGGGCTCAACCTTTGTATGCACGCAGATCAGAATTTTAATTGTATTTATTGAGTTGCGAATTAGATTCATAATCAAACAAGGGGTGAAGCGAGGGTGCAGTTCGCTTTAATTCGTTTCCACCACCCTTCCCAGTGATACGAAGTCCGCGCCGCACTCCGATCGATTACAAACCGTTTACAGACGTTTAAATTCTTATACAGATGTGATCAGTGTGATCTATTACTCAGTTCTCGGCACACTGAAAAAAAAACTCCGGCCGTGGGAGCCGCAATTACGGGCTATATAGAGATACCGTCCGTTCCGGGCTCAAAGTCCGAAAATTCCGGCTGCTGGAGCCGTAGCTTCGGCCTCTGAACCCGGAGCAATCGAGGCTACGCCTCCAGCAGCCGGAATTTTCGGCCTTTGAGCCTGGAACGGACGATATCTCTATATAGCCTGTAAATGCGGCTCCCACGGCCGGAGTTTTTTTTCAGTGCATATATTGAAAAAATGCACCAGAGCTCATACAAAATTGAACTTCAGCGAGATGGATTCACTATGTTTGTACATAATCATATACTAAGAGGTGCGTCCCTTGTCCACACAGGACGCTGTTTGCCCTCTGTAGGCCGCAAATGAGCGATTGCATAGTGTCTTACGTAATTTTTAAACAGCCGCTCAGGTCATGCATCAACAGTTTAGAAAAACACTGGCTCACTTAGAAATGATCATGTTTGTAAAAATCATGGAATTCAGCTCGGTAGATTTCTTGGACAAACTATGACTAAAAATGTAAAATAGGTAGAAAGGGGTAGTTAGGTTAAGTTATAGGTTAGGATTTTATGGTAAATTATGTTAAAATAAGTTGCTGTCACTTGTGTCCAAAAAATCTCCTGACCTAACCCCCATCCCATCCCCCTCACTCGACAAACTGACTCAGACATTTTATGGCCCCTCCCTGACAGACTACTTTGAGAGGCGCATTACTCAATGTATTTCACTGTTCAATCTCCGATGTCTTTGATTTGTACTATAAAATTTCCCCTCAATTCCTGTTGCGCTTGATGAAATAAATACTCCTTAAAATCGGCCACAACATTATACGCACATTTTAATCGATATGAAACGGCTGCTTATTTCACCGGGGACGGGGAGAATGGTGAACTGAAGGGCACGAGTGACGGTCCTCTCTTCAATATTTTCCGCTCGGGCAACGGGTCTCGAACATAATTTAAAACTGTTCATGCGAGGGGTCGGTGTCTTTGATGTGTTCTTTGGGTAAAAATAGCCGAGTCGGCCCGCTCCTCGCTCGACCAAAGAAATGCTCGGCAGAAAGGGCCACGCTTGAATGGGGGACTGCGGATTAAAGGCTGAAAAGGGGCGAAAAAAAAACCGAAAGGCGCCATAAAAAAGTGAAAAGAATACAAGGTTTTCCCGCCGATGTTGCCGAAAATCCGATGAGGAACGGTTTGAAATGAATCAGTTGTTTTCAAAAGGGAACGAGTCAATTCTTGCATGAGCCTTAGATTGCATAAAAGGACCTGCTAATTAAGAGTCATCGAGGAATGGATCTGTTCCCTTTTGAAACTAATTCCAATGTGAAGAAGGGACACAAAATGAACGAGTTTTCGTCGGAGACACAAGCCTAATGGGTCAAAAATCGTTTACTGATCTTCCACACTTGATGTTTTCGGCTGATAAGCAGAGCGGACAGGTGTGGGATGCAGGAAAGGTTAGATGACGCCTTGTCAATGTCTCTGGCGCAAACATTTTTATCCTATGGATTTCGGTTCAACTTCACTACGCCAAATATTGAGAGAGCTGCATGAGTTCTACGACGTACCCCATGTGATATACAAAGCTTGAGTAGGTAAGTTTGGTGATGTAACTTACGAGTAATGTAATCCTGAACTCGTTGTTTCTTTGATTACTTATAAAGAGTAACACGATTGCATACAATAATGATAGGTAAAAAAAAAACTCCAGGTCACCTGCAGAAAAGAAAATATTACGCGTTTCCTAATATCTCCACCGTGAACCGTTTTTCTCGTGTTGGCATTCCATTATACTCGAACAAAATACATTATAAAAAAGTAATAAAACAAAAGTAAAATAAGAATTCTATTTAACGTCAACATATTATGCAGGATGAGTACGCCGAAATATGATTTCACTTCTCAGTATTAAATAAGCCTCACCAGCCTTGTTTCTAGCGCATTTACTTTTTGTGAAACTTGACAATACTTACTGTAAATCCAAGGAGAAGTTATAATGTCACCAGGGAACTATGCCCCCCAACCGCTACACGCGGCACAGCCCCCAGAAGGTGCTTCGCGCCCTCATGATTTAATCCAAACAGAGCGGAATTATCTAAGGAGTTCCTTCCATCAGGAGCCGCAAAAAGAATGACGAAAAAAAATGTGACATAAAATAAAAGAATGATGTATATATATTAAATCCGGAATGTTTGAACAAAGTTTTGTCTTTGCAATTAAATATGCCCTAGTTCCATTATCCTGATTGGTCACAAAGCTCGGAAAGCGATCGCAACAGATACCAGCTTGGGTTAAGTTAGGTCACGCAACTAAACTAACTCAGCGGCGAGGCGGGAAGTATCACTCGAACTGAAGGCGTCTCGATCTTTAAATTTGAACACACTATTTCTCCGCCTTCGATCAATAGAACTTTCTAGGCTTTTTCTCTGTCAGTACGCTATAGGCAGCTAAAAGGCGAAAAGAAAACTGCGGATAGGTAATCTTCATTCCCGTTTGTGACACTATGGAAGCCTAAAATAAGGGAACCAATCACAAATGAATTCCCATTGTCTTTAGTCTCAGTATGAAGGGACTCTAAGTGGAGTTGGCACCCCAAACCTCTTTCTCTCGGTTCAGACTTACTGCGACTTGGTGCATTTCTGTTACTTTCGGCTCATTTCTTTTCAAGGATTAGTGGTGGCTTACCGAAGGTGCGCAATTATCCTCAGTGACTTTCATACATCGAGGGGTTTGTTTGAGACGATCCGTCTTTATACTCCCAATCAGTGCAAAGAGTTCCGTCTCAAGTGGGCGAAAGCATTCCGATCGAGATGAAAGCGTCATGCACTCAGAGTTCAAAGAGCGCGCTCGAATGATAGGTGCTCAGACGGATAGACAAGCAGCTCGATCGAACTTTCACAGCCACCGTCAAATCAAGAGACGGAATTAGATTTGCACAGCAATTTTGTAACTACGCAAACGAAGTATCCCATTGCCACATCTCAGAGCAACAGGGATGACGAACTATCATCCGTTTCTAGAGTGTTTTATGGCAGAGAGGACAGTTATCATTGGATCGATTCGTATCATATTTGAAGCGAAGAAAAGAGGTTTGAATTTTTATCCCTCTCTAAGACTGAATTGGAGCGAAGTTCAACGACTATGTGTATATTCAAAGTATTTTTTCTTAACTGAAGTTAAACAAAGAAAATTTGCGACTGAATACATTCCAAACTACTGACAACTCATTTTTCATCGAAATAAGATGAGTTGCGTTTTTGTTAGGCTAAATCAAGCTGTCTATAAAGGTTATTTTAGGCTCGGAAATCGGTTAAAAATACAAACTGGCCTAGGAAACTTCATTAAAAGAGTCAAAGAGTCTAGAGTCACGTTTGAGACTTCAAAAAATCCGGATGAAAGTGCTTATACACGCACACGCCTCCTGATGGTTCAAAAATTAACTAAACCTTTCAACTTGTTCTTCGGGATCCAGAAACGTGTTTTTCGTTGAAAGTCAAATTCCAAAATCTTTATGTGACAACGTGACGAAAATCTTATGTAACAAAAAATGTATGCTTCAAAACATAAATCATCGCTAGAGGTGAAAATAATTCACACAACACAAAAAAAAAAATCGTTCGCGTCAGAGACACGAGAAAGTCTTTATCGAATCTTCTCAGACTTGCTCGTTTCGTTTCGCGTTTCAGCGTGTTGCTGGAAAATGCTTCTAAATTTCAAGTCATTCTTTTTCTCACTCGTATTGGCTTAGAGGCGAGGACTCAGACTCTGAGGATTGCAGAGTGAGCGAGCTCATTTTGATACCACCCGCGAGGCACGACAAAAGAACGACCTATCCACCTTGTGTCTCCGCGAAGCGAGGTCGTTCACTTCCAGCTCGTCTTCTGGCCAATCTGGCAACACCTTGGATGCACTGGGCTAAATATTGGCAGCGTAAACCTACACCGCTCCTCCCGCCTTCTTGAGATGTTCTCTTAACTTGAACTCAAATCGGGCGGTTAATGAGTTCCCGATCGGTCGGAAACTTTTGAGAGCGGATCTGAGGAGTCGGAACTTGCTTTGTGTAATTGGTCGTTGGAGCGGGTAATTTTCCCGCCCTTATCGCGCGAATTATTGCACTTGTTCCCGGATCCAACTCCGTGATGGATCTACAATCACCTTAGCCCAAGAGGCATTGGCGAATATAAGGGGATCTAAGACTCACCTCGGCCCGAGGGGCATTGACAAGACTAAGGGGGCTACCAGCTACCCACCCAGAAGTCTACATGATTCTCAACTGAGAAAACCACCGAGATTTTTCTGGTGAAAGTATGATAGAAAATGTGAATGATTGAGGGGGGCATTCACAGTCGTTCCATAAACAGCTCCATTTCCTTAGGAGACCCTAAATAGTTTATATTGAGTCAACTTTAAAGTTCTTCGAGGCAGGCGAGCGTATTGTATTATAGTCAAAATTTCCAGATATTGTCTTCTCTCAGTGTTGTAAATTTGTTTTATTTTCTTTCACGAGTATTATGTCAACCTGATAAATTTTTAATTTGAGTATTTTTTTAAGTATGTCGGTTTAAAGTTATCCTTGACGGAAAATTCAGCAATTTATGACATGAATTTCATTCCTCAAGCAAAAACTGATTGTTGTTGCTAAAGTTAGGTTTTATCAACACATATTTGGCAACATGAGAGTGCTCTTGCGACGTTTTTCCTGAGCATGGTAGCGCGGGTTGCATGACCTCAGTTCTTGCAGGCGCTCCATTGAGATGCGTACCGACAGTCTCGTTCATTTTTAATTCGATTCCGGACAGGTTATTGAAATATGCTGCTCGCCCCGTGCCCCCTCCTAAGTCCCCCGCCATAATCCAGACGGTGAAGGGGGGGAGGGGTGAGCGGAGACACGTCTCTCCTTTTGTTCGCGCTAAAAGGAAATAAAATTACCGTCCTTAATACAGGCGACTGGTGGTCCCTGCGTGCAGGAACTTTGCGCGGTCCCGGATATGGCGGTTCTTGTTATCCCGATGAGGGAAGTTGGATCACTTGGTCAGAGAACAGTCCAATGCCAAAAATGTAAATTAACTCGTTTTCTTGAGGAGGAATGATTCTCAGGGTCAAACGAAACTTTTATTTATTTATTAATTTTAATCTTTCTTTTTTTTTGGGAGGGGGGAGGAAAAGGAAAAAAGAGAGGGAGAAAAAAGGGAAAAGGAAGAGGGATCGCAAAAGATGGAGAAGGAAAGGGTAAAAAAGTGGTAAAAGGGGGTAAAAGAGAAGCATCGGGGCATTCTTAAAGAAATATAAAAAATGTTTAAGTCTACATTTTGGAAAAAAGAGTACAATTTTTCAAGTTCAGATAGATCAGGAATTAAGTCACTTAGTCTAGTAAAGGGGGAAAGAGGAATGAAAACCACCCATAAGGTTAAAATTGACTATTTCAGCGAATATTTCGTGACCACATGGCGAAGTTGGTTGCTTTTTCCAAATTTTACGGTGACTTACGTTGTGTCTCATCGTGTTTAATGTGACTGAAGTCCCCCTCCCCCCCCCCTCAAAAAAAGGAAAATGAAGAATGTTCCCCTGCAGAATAGTTAACATTTTTAGTATCCGATTTTATCCGAGCAAGCATTGTTTCCCATTCTATATGAGTCTTCAACTATTTGGCAACCTAGATCTACATCATGACTAACGAATATAGCCCGACGTGTCTGTAATGCCCCCCTCCCCCCTTCTCTCACCGTCCCCGCTGGGGTTATCTTGTATAATTTAATACTCCCATGGGAGTTTCGGACGGGACCATTATGGTTCAACTTTTGAAGAACTTTTCAATTGCACTGCACACGACGTGCGATGCAGGGGGAAAATTCATATGGCGCTTTCTTGGGGGTGAGGGGGAGGTCTTAGGTAACAAATCGTCAACGTGACAAGATTTTTACTGCGCCATAAGCATGCTTTCGGGTAAAAATCAATTTTCTGAACAGACAGATCCATTGTGCTTTCAATAATCCGCATTAATATACTATTACATTATTGATTGTAAAGATAAAATGATTCATGTTCAAAAATCATTTAACTAATACGATGGGTAAACCTAAAAATTGTGAGAGATTAAAAATTTGTCTTGGACGTTTAACTATATGATGCTGAGTCTGTGTTCGAATCAATTTTATTCGGCAAAGTGAATCGGCAATTATTTTGTTAAACAGGAATTAAATATTAGTCATACAACTGATCCGAAAAAAGCAATTTTTTTCTTCTTCTTCTGCTGGTTTTATAGCTTCGTGTCTAGCACCTTCAGCCAAGTTTAGACCCTGCAAGTCAAACTTTAACATTTTATGATTGACCGAGAATAGACGTAAACTCTCATTTCTCGTTCTGATCAAATTGTACTACGCATAGGTATCTTTTTTTTCGAGGGGGATATACGGTAAGAATCAATCATTTTCCGATTTTTTGAACAAGTATTATTTAATGGAAACATATGCGCCAATTTTCTAACATTAAGAGCGCAGATTTCGTTATTCTTAAATTCAATTCAAAAGAAGCATTGCAGTATCGTGTCACGTTAAATTTTAAGAGTTCTCATGGAACAATGTGAATCTGAAAAAATTGGTTACTATGATTCCCTCAATGAATTCTAGCCAACTTTAAATGCAAAATCGAGATAGAATCCTCAACTTTTAGCTGCGTCATGTTACTGATAAGGTTTTGAATTCAGCAGACAGTGCATTTCCCTTCCTTCATGGATTGCTCACCAGTTGGTGTAGTCAGAGTTTCGTCGCAATTTTCTCAAAAGCTGGGTTCTCGTGCGCTCCAGGCGGAGCTTACCAGGACGCAAATAAAATAATTGAGGAGCGCTTGTCCAAAGAAGGACCTCAACGTAACCAAGGTTCTATCGCCCATACGTCTTTCTTCACTTCAGCCGTTCAATTATCACCTCCGCCAGCACAGATAAAGAACGGTAAGAAACACTTCTCGCTCATTCCCAACTCACGCAATAAACCCTCTAATTTCCTCAAGACTCTGTGCTTAAAAGAAACTTTGGTGGGGCCAAGGGTTGGAGGGGCGGGGGACGAAAGTTGAATTCGGCTCGTAAGAAGTAAGTTTGTCAATATAAGCAACGAATTAAAACCGTTTTCGGGGGAGGGGCTCGGGAAGAGTGATGAGTGGATGACTTTTCTGCGTGGTAAGGCGGAGGCGGGGGGGGGCGGAGGTGCGGTAAAACTCGGATGAATACTTGCGGGTCTTTAGAATGGATTTATTCGCTCCAATACTGCCGTGCTTGGGAAAAACACCGTATTAAAATCCGAGCGTTGCCAAATTCCCCCGATAAAAGGATTCTTTTTCGGAAAAAGAGAAATAAAACACTGAGAAACGTGGTCCGAAGTGTATCGACGGTGAAACTACCAAACCACGTATCTCGTTTGCGGTGTTTAAAAATCTACGCTCACATTTTATTTGTTTGAAGTATACCAAATCAATATCATTCCTTGAAATTTTCACGGAATTTTCTCCGCACACAGAGGAAAAATCATAGAAATTTTCAAGACTGGATGTTAAGTAGTTTCTCATTTAAAAAATAAAGTATGACAGGAAGTCTGCGACGTCGCAAACCGAGATACGTGGTTTGGTAGTTTCACCGACGGTATGTAACGAGGTGGTAAAATAGTGCTGGATCCACGCTATTTTGCGGGAAAAATAAGGCTAAAAAGTTGAAAAATTTCAATCAGAGTCAAACATTTTGTGCTCTTTTAAAGGAGAGTTAAAGGGATTTTTCTTAGAAATTTTCAGATATTTTTCGTCTAATCTTAAATATAATACTCTAAAAATCGGAAAAAAGGTATTCACAGGTCCCTTGAAAATATTCATGTTGTATCAATCTAAATTTGACAACGCTCGGAGTCTCATACGGTGTTTTTTTCGTAGCATGGCAGAGAAGTTTGTGTACGTCACGTCAAAACGGTGCTGCCGTTCCTTGCGCAGTCCGTGCTTTGTGGCCGAGAAGGGAAATCTGTGATTTGATTTATTTGTTTCGGAGATCTTTATCCCAACAATCTTTTTGAACGACGGAATTAAAGAAGAGATGTAGCGTGCCGACTAAATCTTAAAGGGGAAAAGTCGATAGGGGAGCTCAAATTAGTGCGGAAGTGTAAAAAATGTGAGTGACGGATCTCTTGCGTGCAATAGATACAACCGTGAGAATATTCTTTAAAGGGGTGAAAATGACACGGATATTACGATGGTGACAATTAAAAGGTCTGAAATCTGTTCCTTGTGGCACAACAAAGGCAGTTTGGCACGTGACTTCTAAAAATTCCCCGCATCAGAGGGCGATTTCCAGTCACCGTGTCTAGAAACTAGAAAAAGACTAATAGACCACTAGACAAGGCACGAATTCAAGCATTCTGATACATGTTTCTTAACCAGAATCTTACGTAGAACATGATTTGCGCAACGAAAATGACTGAAACTAACTCCTAACAAAGATATTAATCTTTTTATTTCACATTGGTTACGCGGATTCTGAACTGCCCGCTGACAAGAAACTCAAAGCTCTACGTGAGTCAAATCGCGCACTACAACAGTTTCAGCAAGCCTCTCAATCGAGCACTGTTCAATTCCCACCATGTGTTGTTCAAATTATAAGCAATCTGCTATAGCTGAGCCAAAGCGTCAAGATAGAGGTTGCCAGATTTTAATATCGCAGAGACTGTCATGATAACGTTTAGCGCGCGATGTGAATCACGCAGAGCATTGAGTTTTCATGAGCGGGTGGTTTGAATTCACGCGTCAAGAATCATTAAATATCTTCGTAAGGAGTTGATTTCGGTAATTTTCGTTGTGCGTATCGTGTTTTACGTAAAATTTTGGTTAAAAAACATGTATCAGAATGCTAAAATTCGTACCTTGTCTAGTGGTCCATTGCGGCAACTCGCGGTTAACGAGAACTGACACATAATATTCATCGACGTTATCTTCAGAATGATGGAAAAGAGAGATGTTTTGCGTTGGCATGACGGACAACTATCAACCGATCATTACGTTCCGCTATGGGCAAAACAAATAAAACAAATGAACAACAACAACGATTCGACAACTACCGGGAACCACCGAGGCAGCCTGAAGATGACGTTTACTCGTCTCCGAGAGATAGAAAACTGTTCACGCGGGAAATTTGCAGAAGTGTGTTCCAAACTACGCAAATCGCGCACTATGAGTTGGGTTTAGGACTTTTACATTGCGAAATTGCGATTTTCATTCCATTTTTACCACTATAAATACTGGGGAAAATTCACTCAGAATCGATTAGCATTGATTAACCGCTTATGCTATTCATTTTTAACCGGAAAAAGCGACATAATGCCTTGGAACTGGTTTTTAACTCCTTCTCAAGTGGCATTTCTCGACGGAAAAATTGCTATACATTGCGATTTTATCGGCGATAAAATCGCCAGGATCATCAACATCTGAGCGGTTATCCTCGATCCTATCGCAATAAAATCGCGCTTTTATCGCGCGACATTTTATCGGGATATTTTCGAAATAAAAATCACGATAATAAATGGCGATTTAATCTAGATTTTATCGACAAAAATTGATCACGATTTTATCGAACCAAAAATGCGATGTGTAGCGATTTAACCACATATCGCAATTTTTAATGCAATAATATCTCTATATATTTCCACCGATAAAATCGCAATAACCAACCGATAAAACCGCTATTTTTTGCGATCACTTGGGTTCCGGACTGGAAGTAATGCACTCACAAACTTTCGAGATAGAATATTGCTTGGCTCCCTATTTGAAATTGAAAAATAAAGTTGAATCAGGCAACGTTGAACGCAGTTTGGTGGACTCAAGTGAAGTCCGGTCAACAAACTAGTACAGGTCACATTATTTTTCAAGCCCTGAGAATGCAACTCGATAACGTGGCCGAACTGCTGCAAGTGACTATTGCTGCTCTTAAGCCGCTTACTTTGCCCTATCAATTTATTGAAAGCAAACTAGTCAAACTGAGCACGAAACTTTGTAACTGGAGTGAGAACGACTTCTGTTGAGATCAATGGACGTGGGCAAAGCACTCATTTTACAATCGAACATTGCAAAGGACAAAACGGGTATTTCAACTTTTCCCAAAGAGTTCCAACAATGTGATAAGTTCTTCAATTCCACGCTGTTCAGTTGCAGGTACTCAAAAGTTTCTTGGGCCTCATTTCACAACGTAATGTAAATTCTTTACGACAAAAATGTGTTTTATGATGCGGTTTTCCCGCTAAATGTTGCACAATCAATGTTGTAAAACAAAAATTCTGATCGATCACAAAGCTCGAAAGGCGATCGCAACGGACACCAGCTTGGGTTAAGTTAGGTCACGCAACTAAACTAACTCAGCAGAGATGCGGGAAGTATCACTCGAATTGAAGGCGCCCCGATCTTGAATCGGTACACACAATTTCTCCGCCTTCGATCAATAGAACTTTCCAGGCTCTTTCTCAGTCAGTACGCTATAGGCAGCTATATGGCGAGTTTGCAGTTTTCCCACCAAATATTTCACAATCAATGTTGTAAAACAAAAATAATTGACTTTTGACGAACGCGATTCCACGCCGGGTCCTGGAGTTGCGTCCATGTAGGTTGTTCTCCTGTGCTCTCAAAATCTCCTGTTGAATCAACATATCTGTCATGGTTTCTTTTGGAAAAGGCCAAATCTGGATGTTATTTTTATACACGAAGCTTGATGACACAGAGCTGTTCAACTTTGGAAATGATTTAAATTATTACTCTTACAGTCATAAATTGTGAACCTCGACTTTGAAAGTCATTAAAAGTATTTTCAAGTTGCGGAGAAAGTTCCATTCCATAGGAACCTATCTACAGGTCTAATGATTAATTCTCTATCCAATGGTTTGAGAGCCATCATAAGTTCATTTTAGAAAGAATTTCTGTGAAGCGGCTTTTTATCATTTAAAATGTCTTTCGCACGACAAGAACGTTTTTCAAAAAATGGGTTCTTTCGTGAATAAATTGCCGATTCCTAAATAAAATAAAAAAAATAAATAAAAAAAAAATCCTGTCCCTGAATTGAACAGTCTAGAACTGAAAATCTTGTTTTGTTGGAACTGTAATAAAATCAGCTTTCAACCCTGCGGCCTGCTAACGTATGTCCACGTTCCTAGGTTCCGGTTTAGTCGCACATTAACAACAACATTCATCTCGTTTCTCGAGTGACTTGGTTGCAGGAGCAGTCACATGTATCAGTTGAGTCACGTTCAAGTGGTTTCAATTGTCTTGAAACTCGAACACGAGGAATCCATTTATCTATAGTGGCGATCGAGGGGCCGCTTCTGGTCCCATACTTGACTTTACCATTGGTAGGTAGTTATCGCCACTCAGGAACCAGGATGCATTTGCGAGAAGAAGAAAAAAATCCATTCCCTCATAATTGTACTCCTTCCATTGTACGAAAAATAAAGAGTGCATAAATCGTGTTCTCGGACCTAAACTCCATATAAAGAGGGTAGTTGCAAGAGCAATGATAAGAACTTTTACGGGACACTTGAGAAACGCAGATGAACAATTTCCAAAATCAGAACCTTAGTTTCCAAATGCTGCCATGCTACGAAAAAATACCGTATAAGCCTTCACGCGTTGCAAAATTTTCTTTGATAAAAAACTAATTTCTTGGTAAACTGATGAATACTTTTCTTCCGGTTTCCAGTAAATTTTCTTCGCAATTTCACCTAAATTTCCAGAAAATTTCGAGGAAAAATATTACAATTTTCCTTTTAAAAAAATTCATCGAAGGAAATTCAGCAACTCTCGCAAGTTGATACGGTGTTTTACACGGTAGAGTAGTTCTTCGTGGAATTTGTGCACGGACCATGTTTATTGACTGGGCATCTGACAAGACTGGATTCTGGTAAATGAAACGTGGGTTAACAAACATCGTCCAGTTCCCTATTTTCGCTCGAATCTCAGTTACCCTTCTCGAAGACAGGGACCGTCGGGGATTCTCATACAGCAAACTCCCTTTCTCAACCCTCGGTACCCCCCGTTGTCTCGGACCATCCTGTTTCGGCTGAGATCTATTTTTTATCACGTTATTTACCCTCCGGCCGAGAGATCTGGTCAAGTTAAAAAACGGAGACCCAACAGCGTTGCCGTACTTCTCGAAATCATCCAAACGAAGCATTCGCTTGTGGGGAAAAAACAAATTAAAGCGACATTAGAGAGCGTGTGTTTCAGCCGTCTCATCGGACGTAGGAAGGAATTTACGGTCAATATTTACTGAGTGACCGCGATTCGATAGAGCTTCATCATCCACCCGGAGGTTGCAAGATTGTGCATCAAAAATCGTCCCGCCGTTTTCATGGTTGTCTTGGTGAAACTTTCCTTGCCTCCAGAGGCCAACCTGATGTGTTATCAACTGGATCATGAACAGAGACAAGGAGAGGTCTCCCACTAGTATCATATCAATGATGGGAGCTTTTATTTTCGTGAGTACAAAATTCAGTCTACCATGGCGGTAATAAACAACGTGTTGAGCATTAAGTTCTGCAAAGAAGCCAAAGTTCGGCGTACTTGTTTGTCACAAGACGTCGCACAGGGTATTGAGTTACAAGAAGAGGTTGGACATGGATTTTTTGGCGAAAATTTCAAATTTTGATGCTTGTTTTTTGTGTGTTGAAATTACATTTCATGGGGTGTCTCTGAAAGAAAATTCGACAGACAAGTCAATAGAACGACTTATGAACTTTTCTTTATATTTTTGGAAAATAAGCTTTCAAAGTTTCCAAATTTTGTCCAACCTCTTCTAATCGCTCGATCCACTGTACGTTACCCTAAGCTCATCGTCCATCTGATAGGTAGGTGAACAGCCGACACAAGGGTGAAGAGTATTCCTGCCAAAATAATCGTCCATAAAGAAATGTTGGATCCCCGAAAGCGTAAAAGTGTTTATCTACCACCAAGAGTTTAAAGGAGGGTCTCGATTTATCTTATCGTGAAAGTCATACGATCAATGGTGGTCAGACATTTTCAAATCTTAACGAAATATGATCTTGGTGTTGCTAAACCTTCAGCTTTAAAACTCCAGATGGGTCGTGGTATGATGCCCGTCATTTGCGGGTTGACCGAGGATACTTTTGTCGGCACGACAACACATCAAATATCGAATGAGTGGAACCGAAGTGGTATAAATAGGATTATGTCTAGTCTTATAATTCTGACAAAACGGAAAATGATTTGAAACTTCATCTGTGGTAAGCAACCCCTATCTTTTACCAGCCATATATTATTAAAGCAAGCCTTGTGTAAAATACCAATTTTCTCATGCCACACGCACGAAAACTGTCTTAGAGCTCATCCTGTTTAATTGTTTTAAATATATTTTTACAAACCTCAGAAACAAAGTAAACGGTCGGTATTGAAGGGATATGGGGATGGGTTAAGTCATCTTACATAGTAACGGATTAGATAGCAATTTAGCACTGATAATTTGAAGTTATGGTCAAAATACACCATTCGGTCTTGTTAAAGATTTGTTTTTTGAGCTGCCTCAGTGTATCTTTCTCAGCTTTTGCCCATACAATGTAGACTTTTTAGCTGAGTATTATCAGATTATTAGATTAGAAAAGTGAATGCAAGGTATCAGCAATGATTTAAGCAAGAGGATCTATTTTGAGGACTTTAAAAAAACTATACGTTGAAGACGGCAAAACTTCGGGAAAACACTTATAATGGTAAAAATTCCAAAATGAGGCTTGGCAACGTTCGAGTTAAAAGTCTGTTAAAGACTGAGGTTGAATGTCCCAAGTAAGCTCTTCATGCCGACATTGTTTGAATTCCATCTTCGTATCAAATTGGTTTTTTCTGCCCACAGACCCAATCCTTCGTACAGCCAACAAGACGCACACACACCCACTCTCGTGCCCTCCCACACAGTTACATTCATTCATGCATCGGCGATCCTTTTCTCATATTCGGAGGGATTTTTCTCTTGAAAATGTGCATTCAAAAAGTGTAACGAACAACTTTCACGACTAATTGTAAGTTTCGCCGAAAAGGTTTGAGTGCAATTTCTGACATCATCTAACAATCAACGTCACTTCTCTCATTTCAAAAATAACACTGAAAAAGAACTCCGGCCGTGGAAGCCGTACTTACGGGTTAGACGCACCTACCGTCCGCGTTCCGGGATCAGAAGCCGAAAATTCCGGACGTGGCGCCCGAAACAGCCAAAGCTTCGGTTCCAGCAGCCGAAAATTCCGGCCTCTGAGCCCGGAACGGACGGTTTGTCTCTATAGCACGTAACTTTTTTTCAGTGAGAGATAAAAAGAAAAAATTCTCTCTGTACCCTAAGAGGAGTGAGGAAGTAAAACAAAACAAGCAGTAAGCTCCAAAGCATTCGCGTCGGAAAGCGGCTCTGGCGACGGTAGTTGTAGTCAAGAATGAGGGCCTAGACACATTTTGTCATTGACGTACAATCCGACAACAGTCGAAACGTTGTTAAACGTTTACGGTTTCCTTGGTAACCTTTGTTTGCTATCAGCTGATATCGAGTAATATACCTAGGAAGCTCCAACCACTGCATTCTTCCAAAAAACCGCGAAAACTTTAAAATTCAAAATTTCAAATTTTCAACGTAAAGTACATTTTTTCCATCACGAAATTAAAGCACAGACAAGTTTTGAATTATTGACTATATCACCATGATTCCAAAAATACACTACACAACATAGCATTGGCTAACAATAAAACAATATGCAATAAAATAAAGTCATGACAAGGTACATAGTCGAAAATGGCGCCGATTCCCATCAACCAACGCGCAGTCTCTCCAATGTAACATGGTCCATTGATACTCCCCAGCTGGGACCGTCCGGAATAGCAGCTCTAGTGCAAGCACCAGAGCCGCTAAAAACATAAATGAAAAAAAGCAACCCTTTTTCCTTCAAGAAGTAAATAGCTTTTAGTGCAACTTTAAAGGGTTTAAAACAAAAAGCGGTGGCGCGCATATATGCAGTTATTCCTTTTCCCGAACTTCCGGTTTTCTCCCATCAAGGACCGGAACCGGAGGTGACTCTCGAAGCCGTTAAGGCGTTTATCGGTGGTGCTCACGCAACTGAAACACTGATGACGATTTTCGAATAAAAGTTCAATATTCTACTATTTTGCTTAAAGGACGCTGAGAATTCAACTGAAAATTGGCAACAGTGTACCCGTCCGTCCGCAACTCTAGGGGGCGTTTGAATTCCATCCATTAGTGAAGGAATTTGGGTCATAGGGGATGGAGCTATACCCATGCTGTTTCAAAATGAATCAATTCTCCCTGCTCCGGTAGCAGTGAGGTGAGAGGATGATAGGTGGTCGTTTAAATGCGAATAAAAATGTGTGCATGAATGTAATAACTGTCGCAAACTACAATGATAGTGGGTAACGCTATACAGGATGACTATAGAACATGCCCATTCTTTCGACTGAAATTTTTATTCTTCAATAACTCTCCTCATCCCCTGCAGATTAAAAACCCCCCGAATTCCTGGAAGTTCAGTCATCTCCTAAATTCTATCCTACAATTCTGCCTGCGAGGGGCTGTTTAGAGGCAATCTCTTGTGCTTTTCCCCGTACCTTTCATACTTAGGATTGAAATGAGAATTTTAATTTTTGATTGAGGGCCTTTGAGTTGTTTACACTCAATGTGTGCACATTTTTCCGAGGCAAGATTGATTCGATTATTTCAGACTTCATTGGTTCTAAAAACCCAGCACGTTAATCCGGATATCAAAATAAACAAAACTCGCGCCTAATTCTTCGTGGGATCAATCGGCTCAGAAATATCTGCTTTCAAACTTGTAAAATGGCGTCAAATCAAATTTGTAGCTTGTTTTATTTTTTCAGCTATGGGAGCAACTTTTTTTTTTGACGAGTTGATCGCGTGAAAAAAAGTACGAGTTGGAAATATTACGTTTTTCGACGGTGCACTTGCTCTAAAAAGCATAATCTCCGAGAAAGCTTCTCTAAATGCTTTCCATTGTTCGAATACCGCGGATAGACATGGGAAAAGTCTATTTACTGATAGGGCGCTTTGGATAAACCGAAGGCAAATTTACGAGGTACCTAAATCTCTGGTGGTTTGGGTTCGATCCTCTGTGCAGTTTATGTTTACCGTTTCCCGACCGCTTCGCAGTAGCAACTCTGTTTATTAAAGCAGCGCCCTCAGTAAATCATCCCACTAATGTGTTTTGTTCTTTCTCCTTCTTATTTCTGTGCACCATCTGGAGAGTACTTGCGGGAAATGCAGTAATCATCTTGAAGTCGATGTAAAATATTGTAAAGGTGTCCAAATCTTGACAAATTTTATTAACTCCTCCAATGCCCCCCACTCCTCCTCTCTATAGCGGAATTTTGGTGTAATGAAAACAAAATTTTCGGCACACGAAACTTTCTAAAATAATCTGAAGACGAGAAAAAAGACTTTAAAACCTACCGGGAAGATTTTAAAAAAAAAAAAAATAAGAAAGGCCAGTTTTCAAAGGGAAAAATAGTTTCTTCAAAAAAATTCAGAAAACCAAATACGGAACTGATTTTGTCTATAATTTTCTAGCCTGAAAAAAGGTCTGGACACCTTTCCGTTCATAAACGGATGAATGATACCGCTCTGCGAAACAAAATTATGGTTAAAATTACCATTTTGTTGCATTATATACCTTATGAATATTCTTCATTAACGCCGGTCGTAACAGGCAATAGAAGTATTTTTACCACCGATTTAGTAAGATCGTCACTCAATGGTAAAAATCCCAATTTAGTTGGTTATTACTATTGAGAATTGATAGTCAACATAGAGCACACCTAAAATGTTACTTTTGACCATATGTTTTCTCAGTATGCCTGTGCATTCGCCGTCTAATGCTTTGCACAGGAATAAAAATATATATTCAATTCCCTCTTACACATTTTTTATACCGTTATTTCTATTGAGAGAACCCATGGAGGCAACTTATAATGAGTTGAATTTCTTCGAAGGGATCAGGACCGATAAAAGCTGAAGCTCATTTCCAGAGAATTGAACCCCGGACAGGAACTGATTGGAGGCTCGCGCTCGGCAATATCTGTGACGGTTCAACTTCTCTGTTATCGCTGCATGACTGTCGACTTTGCTGAAACCGGGTTATGGCGCATTGAACGTTGTTAGCTCTGATTGAAATGCAAAATGAGGCAGAACAATTGAACGTTAATATTCATCAGTCTGCAGATTGCCGTCAAATGAAAGCGGGCCCCGGATTAGCGAAAGCTAGTTTTTCCAACCCCACTCACGTAAATCAGTTGAGTAGAAACTTTTGGAACTGATACTGACAGGCCCATTCACTGGGTTGATTCGCGTCGGTTCTCACACAAGCGAACATGACTCCATTTCAACGAGATGGAATTTCTACTACCTAATTGCATTTTTACTGAAAAACTGTTAGGAATTTCTAACTGTGAACTTAACTGATTTATTTTTGACTACACATCAAATTCGGTAAAAGTTTGAACGCATTCATTTAAGAGGTCGAATAGTTTGGGTCAATTTAACAACCTTGGAGTGGAGTGAGATTCCTAAGTCTCCAAAACGACGCGTTGTCAACCTCACTTTTCCTTACTTTTAGTTTGTCTCGTTAAAGCGTTACCTGTT
Organism: Bemisia tabaci; assembly: GCF_001854935.1. NCBI lineage: Eukaryota > Metazoa > Arthropoda > Insecta > Hemiptera > Aleyrodidae > Bemisia > Bemisia tabaci. Next base: position 8,629,182 of record NW_017557621.1, read on the forward strand.
GCGTGATTGGTTGGTAGATACGTGTATTTGGTGCTTTTAACATCTGAGCCATTAACACCTTTGAGGAGAGATCAAAATAGTGTAGTGCAGAATTTAAACAAATTAAAAAGTAGGGGTCACAAAAACGTAGTACACAAAATTAAAAGATAGGACAGGGAACTTTAGTACATACGTATATGTAAGGAGGCAATGCATACTTTTTTAGCCACCTTAAATACTCTAGATTACTTGGATTGTGCCTGGGAATAGTGGAGAGAAAAGTCTGAAGTCTTGCCCAGGGCCGGATTTTTCTACTTGCCGCCCATGGGCCGCCTGTATTTTTCCGCCCCTTCTCATTCGTTTTGAAACTCGATAAAAACCATCAAATGAACGTGCCAGCGGGGGAGGGATACATAAGACACATTTACTCGTGTTGAACTCATTTTTTGGGGAAACCCTGTCAACACTACTAGCAAAAGTTCACGAAACTTTGCGCGAAAGTTAAGTTCCGTAAACCTATCTCCGTGTGGACTAGGCCTTCCATTCATAAGAAATGAGCGAAAAAATTATGAAAGAACAAACATAAATGTGGTTCAATAATTTTAACTTCCGCCGCCGCGCCGCGCAGACCGCACCGTGTTTGACGCAATGCGTGAAGTTTTCACGCAGTCTTGTAGGCGCTATCCGTTTCACGCTGAACACAATAACCGCACTGTGTTTGATGCAATGCGTGAAGTATTCGTGCAGTCTTGTAGGCGCTAATATGTGTTACATGCCGATTGCCGCGCCGAGGGCTTCTCCTTTTCATCTCAAGTCCTCGTCATCATTTCTCCCTAAGTCGCGCCGTTTCAGGCCAAATTGAGGGTTTGGTTTCTCTCTTAACTCGACTTATTAAAGGTGCTGTCTCTTGTATCACTAAAAGTCGACAAAATTAGAAATTACTATACTCTCAGGAAATGAGAGATTTTGTAGCCTTATCTCGTTTGTAATATTTTTTTTCTAAATCCGATTTTTTTTATACCTACATTTAAAAAAGTTGCAAAATTTGCCGCCCCCTAGATTTGCCGCCATGGGCCGCGGCCCATGTAGCCACCCCCTTAATCCGACCCTGGTCTTGCCTTCAAAACTTTAAAATGGCGGTCATTTTTTTTCTGGATATAAATTCTAGGAATATGGAGCCAAGATAATTTGGTAATTTTAACATAAATATGAAATGGGCACGCCAAAATACTAATTGAAAAAAATATTTTTGCTTTTCTTATCCATCGCTTAAATGCCCAGTGCGGCCTACAGATTTAGGAAACTTGGTAAGGTTCCTTACTTACTTTTGGATAAGTCGTAGTGAATCGGATAATTGGATAATTTTGCAATGCTTTTGGAGCCGAAAAGTTTCATCATGATAATGACTTTGTGCATTGAATACGTATATCTTCTGCAACTGAATCACTTGGTTATAACCTTCCACCTGCGGGCTCGTTTTATTGGACTGTGTTTTTAAATATTGAATTCCTTAGCCGTCGGATTTGCGAAGCAAATAGTCGTTTTGACAAACAAAATTACCTAATTTCCGCAAGTTGATTAAACCTGTTTTTGCTGTAAATGCTTTTCATAACCGGAATACCAGAATTCTGGCAACACTGAAATGGAATAGCGATGGAAGAGATAGTGATGTAAATGAAGCACCCAACGCAATCCCCTTTGCTCCGAAATAGGTTAATCGAAAACATGAATTTCAGAAAAGTTGCCACTTTGGGCCAAAAATAAAAATTTCCCGATTGAAACGCATTCATTGATATATTCAAATAAAAACTTGGGAAAAAGTAAAAACACCTTCAGACCCCTATTCGTGATAGCAAAACAGTGAGGTTGGCACCGAAGTCCGTAACAAAGAGGTCAGCGGTCTAAGTCCCTAGGTGCGGACCTCTATGTTATCATCTCTTTTTTTTTTTATCATAAATGTAGGTCTGCAGAATTTTGATTTTGATTAATTTTATAGTATATTTACTTCCAGATCAAGGAGGGGGGGTCTGAATTGATCCACCATAAAAACGCTCCACACATTTTGCCCATTTTCTAGCCTTTGTTCCCCACTTTATTCTTCTATTTCTCGATGATAGAGCTTAACTCCATTTCCATGTTGCCAAATTTCACCTCACACATTGCATTTTTACCATGAAAATCTTGGGGAATCCTTACAGAAATTATCACTGATTTTTTTTTCTGATCACACGCAAAAATTAGAAACATTTTGGACACAAATTTTACAGATACATTCTCCTGAAAAATGTAATTGTTTGAATCAACTTTGCAACCTTAGAATGAAGTTACGTTCCTTTGTCCGGGAAACGACGTATTGTGTGTTTTCGTTTAATCAGAGATAGAAATCATATTTTTGGTTTTTAAGGTAAAAAAGCAATTTAAATATCTCTTTCATGGTGCATGGGTTTTAAATCTTATAGAAATCGCAAGGCTGCAGCGGCGTTGAGTGTAAAAATGCGAGCTGGGAATCAAGTTCACAAAGGAAACCCCCGAAAGGAGAGGAGAAACAGTTTTTCAAAAGCGTAAGCGCTGGCTTACACGACCTGTCGTGCTCACCCGACACCTTCAATTTATTTTTATTTATTTATTTATTTTCCTCCGGGGCGCGGTGATAAAAGTGAAATTATGACTGCTTTTCGCCCGTGTGCTTATCTATGAAAAATGTACTCCAGCAACCGACAACACAGAGGCGAAATCGATCGAGGTCTGGACATAAAAATCCGTCGGGGCTCAACGCTAACAATTGAGCGCCCACTGGCAAATATCACCGACGCAATTTCCAAACTTGCGCGTCCTCTCGAAAAAGAATATCAAGAGAATAATACAACATAGGAAAAAAAGGATAAAACCAAACAGCCAATGTAAATCGTCTCCCAATGGTTATATTTTCAAATATCTTTACTTAAAAAAATATACATAAATAAAATAAAAAAAAATAATGGAATTAAAGAATATTTTCAGCCATCAACTAGTGGGACTGTTTTCAAAAATCTCCTCTGCTAAATGTACTAAAGGTAGTTTTGACTCTTAAATAAATCACTACAAAAGAGAGCAGGGCCGGATTAAGGGGGTGGCCCCATGGGCCGCGGCCCATGGCGGCAAATATAAGAGGCGGCAAAAATTTGCAATTTTTTAAAGTGTAAGTATAAAAAAAAATCGGATTTATAAAAACAAAATTACAAACGAGAAAAGACGACAAAATCTCTCATTTCCTGAGAGTATAGTGATCTCTAATTTTGTCGTCTCTTAGCGATACAAGAGACAGCACCCTCAATAAGTCGAGTTACGAGAGAAACCAAACACGCAATTTGGCCTAGAACGGCGCGACTTAGAGAGAAATGATAACGAGGACTTGAGATGAAAAGGAGAGGCCCTCGGCGCGGCAATCGGCATGTAACACATATTAGCGCCTACAAGACTGCACGAATACTTCACTCATTGCATCAAACACAGTGCGGTCATTGCGATCAGCGTGAAACGGATAGCGCCTACAAGACTGCGTGAAAACTTCACGCATTGCGTCAAACACGGTGCGGTCTGCGCGGCGCGGCGGCGGAAGTTAAAATTATTGAACCACATTTATGTTTGTTCTTTCATAATTTTTTCGTTCATTTCTTATGAATGGAAGGCCTTGTCCACACAGAGATAGGTTTACGGAACTTAACTTTCGCGCAATGTTTCGTGAACTTTTGCTAGTAGTGTTGACAGGGTTTTCCCAAAAAATGAGTTCAACACGAGTAAATGTGTCTTATGCATCCCTCCCCCGCTGGCACGTTCATTTGATGGTTTTTATCGAGTTTCAAAACGAATGAGAAGGGGCGGCAAAATGTAGGCGGCCCATGGGCGGCAAGTAGGCGAATCCGGCCCTGAAAGAAAGTCCGAAATGTTTCCGAAAATCTGATTTTTTTATTGCTTCTTTAAGAGTTCTTTGAAAGCTGATTTCGTAGTAGTATTGTTAATTTTTTAATGGGAAATAGTACAAAAACAGATTTAAAATAAAAGGAATACACCGTCTAGTGATGTCATCCGGCGGTATTTCTCATTTTAACACATGTATTTTACCAGATTAGATCATTTTTTCATAATATCTACTCCAATAATTAATGTTTTATTTACAAATCAAGAATATTCTTTTGCTCAATTCTTTGAGAAGTTTCATTGTAAACATGAAATTCACAAATTTCAGGACCTGCAAATCCTCCATTGATTTTTTTCTTGTGAAACTTCTTCTGTGAAATACTGCAACTCCTCTTTTAAACCTAAGAATTGAGTGAATATAAAATATTTTTCACTATCTATCTGGTGCCGAACTGACACTCCCACGGAAAGAGACCCGCAGCGTATGGGTTGTGGACAAGGAAGCCGCGGTTTCTCTCAACTGGATGGTGATAACATGACGCCTATCTCAAAATTACAAAATTGAGCACAATTTGAAAAAAATCGCTCAAAGCTTCAGCATCCTTATCGAAATCAGAAACTCGAAATTCCGACTCGAGAGGTAGAAACAGGGGCGAGGCGAATCACGTGTCTTGTACACTCTCTCCCGTATATTTTTCCTTTGAAGCGAAAGGGGTAAACAGGGTGGAATAGGTTCGTCTCGGCTCTGAGCTGGTTCATTTGCAGCAAAAAAGGCCATAAATTATGCAAACGAGATTACATGAGTTCTAACGTGACTCACTAAGGCGAAGAGAATGATTTAGAGGTGGCGCTGCCTCGAGGCTTTGCACCTTGTAATTTGATTTCGATGTTGAGTTCTTAGTAGTCTACGGATCCGCGTAATGAGGAGCCTACCTGTTTCCTGGCCTCCAGAATCTTTTTATTTCTGTTTTTTGTTTTTTCCCCCTCCGAATCGAGAAGTCATTGGCTGTATGTATTTTTCCGGTCATCGAAATGAAAATAGTTCTTTTGGATTTTTAAAGCTTCCTTGTCAAAAATTGTGTTAGCAAAGTAGCTTTTTGCTCCATTTTGAATTAAACTTGCCTAATCTTTTACGAAACGTGATTTTGAGCCTTCAGTGACTGCGGGAGAACTTTTTCCCCAGAAAAACGAGCAAAATTAAGGTGGTATTCCGAGATCGTCCAGATTCAAGCACTTTGAAGAGTATTTGGATGGAGTATTTTTAAGGGTAATTGTAATGAAAATAAAAGATGATAACTATACGACATTATTTTGTACAGATTCTTCTACAAAATCAGCTGAAAAATAAAAATAATGAAGAAAAAAATAAAATCCTGGCTAATAAGGGGCCGTAAGTTTAGGATTTTATTTTTCTGTCCCCTCTTCCCTCTCGTAACGCGTTTCAAGCGCATATGCTTGAACACCTTTAAGTAAAAGAGCGTAACGACCTCCTCAGTCCCTCCCCCCCTAAAACGTTATCTATTTCATGTATGGTCCTGAACTGCAGTAAACTTTTCAAAGATGAACGTCATATGAGCCATTTCATAAACGAGGAAGAATTTTCAGAGTTCCACTTTACTTTTACTTCTGACAAACTTTCGCTTATATTAATGATCATCTTCTTTAAACGTGTACAGGGCCGGATTAAGGGGGTGGCCACATGGGCCGCGGCCCATGAAGGCCAATTCCAAAAATTCGGATTTAGACAAAAAAATTACCAACGAGAAAAGGCGACAAAATCTCTAATTTTCTAAGAGTATAGTAATTTCTACTTTTGTCGTCTTTCAGTGATACAAGAGACAGCACCTTTAAATAGTCGAGTTAAGAGAGAAACCAAACATGCAATTTGGCCTGGAACTGCGCGACTTACCTAGAGAGAAATGATGCCGAAGACGTGAGATAAAAAGGAGAAGCCCTCGGCGCGGCGGTCGGCATGTAACACATATTAGCGCCTACAAGACTGCACGAATACTTCACGCATTGAGTCAAACACAGTGCGGTCATTGCCGACAGCGTGAAACGGATAGCGCCTACAAAAATGCTAGAATACCTCACGCATTGCGGCAAACACAGTGCGATCAGCGTGAGACGCATAGTGCCTACAAGACTGCGTGAATACTTCACGCATTGCGTCAAACACAGTGTGGTCTGCGAGGCGCGGCGGCGGAAGTTAAAATCATTAATCCACATTTATGTTTGTTCTTTCATAATTTTTTCGTTCATTTCTTATGAATGGAAGGCCTTGTCCACACAGAGATAGGTTTACGAAACTTAACTTTCGCGCAAAGTTCCGTGAACTTATGCTAGTAGTGTTGAAAGGGCTTTCCAAAAAAATGTGTTCAACACCAGTAAACGCGTCTTATGCACCCCTCCTCCGCTGGCACGTTCATTTGATGGTTTTCATTGATGTTTCAGAACGAATGAGAAGGGGGCGGCAAAATACTAGCAGCCCATGGGCGGCGAGTAGATAAATCCGGCCCTGAGCGTGTGCCAGTATTTCGAAACCCAAACTAAAAGCGAGAGAGAGAGGAAAAAAAGGATAAAAATATCGACCGTTAGAAAATTGCATAAACTCATTATTCCTCCGGATATGGAACTGAGAAATCCATTTTGAGCTTGGACCGAGTCTCGTACAGCCTCGCATATTCCTACTTAAAACAAAGTAATCCGGGGTAGGGTATCATGTCGATGACGCAAGGGTTATCCAGCTGCGTGGAAATTGGATTGAAAGGCTTTCAATTTCTTTCCTTACATCAGGGTGAATCGAATTAGATCAGTGGGAATTCCGTTCAGTCTCGTAAGACTCGTGCGTTGATGAAAATCTCCCTATCCGCCCAGCTTTATCAAGGCTCCCCAACAGTTTCAAAACCACTGAAAATACCATATTCAGCTTGTTTGCCGCATGGGGCGAGATGAGATCGTCGTTTCTCGAACGGAGGAACTTATCTACACTCCAAGTTTGCAGAACTGACGCAAATAATGTAAGATTTTAAAAGAATGTGCAATTTTTGTTCGTAATTTTCCTGATTTTTGCATGTAGAGAAATTAATGAAATTTTCAGTCAGAAATACCCTGCAAAGCTGATAAAAATGAAAGAGACCGGCTTCGCGCTCAAATTCAACCTTGTGATGTCCATACCACCGAAATTGATGAGCAGTCAAAAATATTTACATTTTTCAATACTCCATAAAAAAAATTTAAATTTCTCTATTATTCTCTATTTTATTTTCTAATTTCTCTATTTTTCTTATCCTGCTATTCCCATAATTTCTAAATCATTCCAAAATGTATGTACGCTATTCCTTCTTTGACATCTCAAAATGACCATGTTCCACCTCCCTTCAGGTGCCTTACAGCCAATAGTTGCTTTAAAGCCGAGTACATTTTAGGCACTACTACTACTACTTGAAAACATTGATAATTATACTTAGATATTATTTGAACTTTTTCTTACATGTATTGCATGATTTTCGTACTTTGGAAATTACTCAAGAATCGGACATACCTGAAACAAAGAAGGGGACAGACCATTAAACAATTTTTAAATTAAAAATTAAATGAAAGACAAAGTTATCCTCATCGATTTGCGAACAAAACAGTGAGAGAGAACCGCACAAACCCAGCAAAATATCTCGGATTCATCTATCCCGAACCCACCCCGAACAAATAACGCGACGAGTGCGGATGAGACCCATTCCGGGCTGAAAGCAATTTTCGGGGAAGAGCATATTTTACATGGCGCAAAAAAAACCGATCCGCCAGGCGGCATGCGCCCGGAAACGGCGGCCGGCAATTTGTTAAAAATTAGGCGTGACAGTCGCGAGAAAATCGCGCGGGCGTCCACGGCGGTGGCCCGCCAGATTTGCTCCCTGTCGCATCCGATAAATTGCGCCCCCTACCCCCGCCTCGAACACCCCCCGGACAACCACTCCTTTCCCTTCACCGCGGTAGGCCTCCATTCAGACGTGCAAGAGTTACGACTCTAGTCTTTTGTGCGCCACCGCTGCCGAGCGATAAAATATTTCGCCGCGAAATTTTTAGAGGTTAACTCCATCCCCCTTTTCGCGACCGTGTTGCCTGGTGGTTTTAAAAACCTTCAATGGATAGAACTGTACATGATCCGTCCCAGATAATAAAGTACCCTCTTACGTCCCATCACTACCTCATATTACTTTTAAAGGCAACTAAGCAGAATATCACCTTAAATTTTCCGTGTATAATTTTGAATAAGAGAAGGAAATTCGAGGAAAATTGTAAAAATAACTTTATCTCGTTAAAAAAAAAAAAAAAAAAAAAAAAAAAAAAAAAAAAAAAAACAGCGATATTTGTAACTAGTGCAATCATAAATCCTTATTATTTGACTTCAGCCTTCGATTCTGGCGGAGCACCGGTTCCATAATAACATTTTTAAGTGACTTGTTATGCTTTAAATCAGATATGTATTATATGCTATGGTAGCTTAAAAAGGAAATCAGAAGTGGAATCAAAACATCAAGCTACAGCGGTATAATTTTTGCGCTGCAGAATCTATGGACAATTTACAGGGCAAAATTCGCGAGCAATACAGGACAAAATCCGAAGATGTTACCGTACTGCACGGAGTGTGTTTTCAGGGTCACCTCGGAAACGGTATAATTCTTGTTTGATAAGATCTTCAGTCGGACATTTCACGAGATTGATGAAAAAGCCTTTGAAAAGTGTGTGATAACACCATACATAACTCACTTCTAATTGCTCTATACTTTTCAGGAAATTCCCGATTATTAGGACTTTTGCAGTTTCTCTAAATTAAAAGGAAAGAGTTCCTTGATGATTCATTCATTTAAAAACGCATTTGAAGTCCGTGTTACGTGCAGAAAATTGCAAAATACAAAGCAAACCGAACGAGCAGTTTCACAGTTTGCCTTCAGCATGTCGATTATGCAAAAACAACCACTTCTCAGTGTCAAAACTGTCACGAGGATAAACTTTGCGTAATTTAATTTAAGGGCCGCTTTTTCAGAACAATAAATTCTTTATCGATGACATTGCTACCGCTGAACTTTGCTTTCACGAGAGCGGTACTTTTCCCCCATCTGCGGATAGATGTTGCGTAGGGATGACAGTTCCTTCACGGAACATTAATTTTTTAGCCTTGTTTCTTCACTTTTTACTTCTCTCGTTCTATGTTCATATCAAGGGTCAATGTCAAAATCACGCACTCCGAGTTTTTTTGCTAACTTTCCTTGAATAATTACTTTCAGTGGGTAGTTACGAATTCTCGTAAAAGTCTTTATCATTTCAGGACCGTATTTTACTGAGATCTAGCACTTGAAAAAACTCTCACGGCAAAATGTTGGTTGACACTGGTAAAAATTGTATCTATGTTAATGTTTTACTTTTGAAATAATGACAACTCGAGCGGTATCTACCAGAGGCATCCAAAACTTGGCAAATCTATGAAACGCGATCAACTGCGTAAACATTTAACACACATTTTTATTCGAATTTTGACTTTCAACATCCATGCTTCTCTTACCTCTCACTGTAAACTGCTAGAACTTACCTCACAAATAATGAGACATGCGAATGGAGCTATTTGAATTAAAAAGTTGCTCATTTAATAATAATAAGAACAATTGATGCCGAGATTCGGAAAAACCGGGGCTCAATCACAGCGTTTCAAAATATTCGTTTATATTCTATTTTTTAATAGGAAAACCACCGAATATCACGGCTTGGACTTTTCACAGAATTATTGTTATAGAGTAAAAACAAATTAAAGAGAGTTTCAAGGAATAATGACAATGTGTTTTTCTATTTAAAAATGAAATACTGGAGGGAATTTGCAACTCATATTTTGTGACAATTTTATTCGAAATCGAGAGCCATCACAAGCCTCGTGATGACATTTATTATTATTCTAATGTTGGACCACGTGTCGGGTATCTTCAGGAGTTCAAATCGTGATGGCAAAACATACCCGCACCTCTGCGAAAGATACGAAAGAACTAAGGCGCTGTCGATCTGGGCTGATACATCGCAATGTGCGATACAACTATTTCAACTTCCGAGTAGCCAAAATTGCATAGTCATCGAATTGAAGGCGGACTGAGTTACTCGCTCGAATTTTATTCCCGTTAGACTGCGCGCCAGTTGCTTGGAGCGGAGGTGATAATACGAATATAATAATCGGAATATTTTCGGCTCGTCGTGTTGAGTGCGAGCTTGGCAACAGTTTCGGCGGCGAAGGATTCGGGGAACCGTGCACCCTTTCCTCAATCACCGCTGAAATTGCCGCCCTCTCGTTTCTCGCTTTTTCTCCGCGCAATTATGCTTCCGCCCCCCGCTCCCCCGCCGAAACGCGGCTGTTTTCCTTACAATTTAAGAAGTGATACACGGTAAATATGTTTCCCCGCAGCATGCCAACGCTTTCCCACGCTCACCGCCACCGCCGCCACGCGCCGCGCCGCGTTCCGAGCTCGCTTTGATTTTTCCGCTTGAGAAAACCCGGCTGTGGCGCGAAATTTCCCGCGAATCGACGGAAATTACGGGTCTTAATGATGGCGTGCGCGTCGCGAGGTCAGCAAAAACTGAGCAGAGATTTATTCTTGAAAAGGTTTCATTCATTAGTCATTCACTTACCCCCTTTCAAAGTGATTGGGGGCATTTTAAGTATCAGGGGATGCCACTACGTTACGTTACACCATTTTGTTTTTACGTGTTAAGGGATAGGGATGTACGTTATAAAAGCATTACAAGGGAGGGGGGGGGTAAAAAATGCCGGAAAAGTGCGTTACGTGATTTGGGGACGGCCCATTAGGCCCCTTTTTTCTTTTTCCCTTTTTTACCCTCAATAAACATTAATTCAAGATGAAAAACCTTTGTGAGTTTAATATTTTGCATAATTTCAGTAATTATTGCATTGCAAAGAATGTAAGTGCACAATTCTGGTAATATTGGAATGCTCTTGGTTCCTTTTGATAAAATGCAATCCACATAATGCTCCCACACCTTGAATGGTTCAACTCCGACTATGATGCATATTCCGTTTTAAACTAACAAAAACACAAGAAAAATGGGTGGAAAGGTTGAAAAACAACAAATTACGAAAATCAAAGTACCTAGACCCCCATTTACAGATTACAAAAAGTGAGTGTATTTCTGTTCCTGGTCGTGGAGGGGGTTAAAACTACCCCGAAACGTCCACGGCATTATGTTTTGTCGTTTTTAGCCTTGGCTACCCGTTTTTCTTGTGTATTTTAATTAAATCGTTCAGGTTATTTTCGTTTTGAATTATTATCATACGAGTATAGATCGTATTCGATACATGGAACGGGTGAGATTGTATCGATATCGATTGGTTCAAAACATAAACATAGCCTCAAAAGTAAATTCAGAAATCTGAGAGAACGGGTCTTTTGTGACAGATTTTTTATTCTTTTGAGTACCAAATGCCAATTCAAAGTGAAATTGTCAGGAATTTTCTCATTTTCAGCTTTTCCAACTTAAATTCTTACAGTTTTGGTTTGAGGTTGCCGGCCAGGTTGGCCTAGTGGTCAGCGCGTCTGACTCTAGGCCAATAGGTCCCGGGTTCGAATCCCGGTGTTGGCGACAAATTTTCACGGAACTGACGAGTGGATCTGCAGAAACAGATTCCACTCGGCCTCAATCCCTGAAAATTTGAAAGCCTGGAGCATGGGTGTGCCTAAATCCCATGATGTCTAAGGACAATAAATACTATCTATCGATGGCTGTAGGTTCCAACGGAATATAAGCCACTAAACCAGCAAAAAAAAAAAAAAATGTTCTATTGTTTTGAACCAAACGATACATCGAACCGTTATCGAATACGGTCTATTATGAACTTTTCAAGATACGCATACATGAAGTGTATGCGAGTGTCGCATGGCGCAGGTAGGAACAGTTAGGATGGCAAGATCCCACCACTAAAGAGCGACCTCATTAGAGGGTGCCCTACCCTCAACCGCGCGAACTTTCGGGGGTGTGGAGGCAGAGAGCGATCATCCCGACGGCCCGCGCGTTCGGGACGTGTGGCGGCGGCAAGAAACGCCGCGGCACGACCCGGGCTCGGTCGTTTGTCTCCCGGTTTGACGAACAAAACACACGATGAACGAGCAGTCACATTAGTCAGATTAAGATCCGCCGATTAGGGTGTGTTCATAAATCCGACCTCCGCCCCCCTCTCCCTCTCCGCCGCTCCGTCAACTAATTCACTCGCGCATACCCCGACATAGATATGAATGATAATTGGAAGGTTATTCGCTGAATAATTCATGCGTTCGCCGCGCTGATTCGCGCTCGGGGCTTTGTTGCCGGGCTCCCCGTGACCTCAAATCATCGGAGGGGCTCACGGTGTCGTAAGAGTGTGCGAAAAATGTAAACAAACATAAAAAAATGAGAGAGAGAGAGAAAAAAACATTGGTAGGCATCAACGAAACCCGCACCTGTTGCATTTACGAACGCAATGGGCCAAACCTTGTGTATTTTATTTAGATTGCATTTTGCATAAAGGAATCAAGCGCATCCCAATGTCGCTAATATGGTGCAACTTCTTTACCTTGAAAATATAAACTTGATTACATTTTGCAATAAGGAACCACTATTTCTGGCCCATTTAAGAAACAACGTACACGCCATTGATTTCCCATTGCAGATAAGTGATTTTATGGAAGAGCTAGAGATAGGGGGTTCCTTATCTCAAAAGTAATCCAATTGATCATCTAAACGAGTGGATTGCATTTTTCAAAAAGGAACCAAGAGGATTCAAATGTTGCTGGGATCGTGCAACATTCATTCCATTGATATATGATTACTGAAATGATGAAAAATATCAGATTTCCAGAGGTGATTTTCGTCTTGAATTCATAGTTTATTGAGAGTAAAGATAAAACTTGTGTAGATGATCAGATAATATCTGCAGGTTGAAGAAAGTTGCACAATCTTAGCGACATTGGAATGATCCTTTTTGCAAAATGCAATCCAAGTTTCGTTATCTTTACTCCCAAAAAACTATATATTCGAGATGAAAATTACCTTAAAATTAAATTTAATTTTTTGCCTGACTTCAATAATTTCGTCGGAAAGAATGTATGTTGCACAATCCTGGCAACATTGAAGTTCTCTTGGTTCCTTTTTGCAAAATGAAATCCATTTGACCCTCTGAAAGTACCAGGCTTAGATTACGTGGTCATTCATTGCTTATTTTTGGAGCCAAATTCCCGGACAAGCCCGCTTTTAAAAAGTCAAAGGACTCGAGGGAATTTCAAACGCCTCGGAATGGTGGGAAAATGATGCACTACGACAGTCAAATTGCTATATCCTCTAATTTTCCTCTGATGTACGTTAAAAAAAAAACGTATTTTAATGTGAAATTGTTCATTGTTTACTCTAAATTACATGGATGAGGTTTCATTCTTTGATTCTGAAGATGGAGTTTCGACTTTTCTTTCGTTTTCATATACGGCGAGTAGAAGACATTTGACGGAAGTCGTAGAAACCCGTGCTCGTTTTTGATTAGTGCAGGATGATATACGGTTCGGCGCGAAACCGGGGCGTTTTAATTTTCGGAAAAGTTGCGATTTTTGAGTTGCGCATTTCTCGGTTTTTGAGTTACTTTTTCGCATTTTATCCGTAATTTACCTCATAAAAATGTGTTCGCAAGTAATAATTCGTTCAAGGCTTAGGGATCCATTACAATGGGGGTAGGGGGGGGGGGGGTGATTTACGTTGTAGAAACAAGACGGGCAGGTCAAAAGGCGTTTTACAATCATTGGGCTCCCCGTGACCGGGCAACATCAGGGAGATTCACGGGATTCATTTTATTACGTATACGCGCGAAATAGAATAACAAAATAAAAAAATCATAGCATCAACGATACCTCCACCAGTACTACAAGAAGGGTGGGTCAAAAGGCGTTGGACTTCTTTTCTGGAAATCCATTTCTCTTTTGGTTGGTCAATGTCAACCAGCAAAAATTGTAGTAACCCAGGAAAAAAGCTCTCCCACACAAAAGGGACATACAAATTGAAATTTCTGAGGAACTTGTTAAATCTGTATTTTTAAGCGGACATATTATCTGAATCAAAGAGAACGAAAAGACACCAATTCGAAAAAATGAAAATAACGCAAAACTGCATAGTAGTTGAAGAAGTTAATACAAGAAAGAAATGTTTGGTGCCGAAAAACACGTGCTTAAGGACTCTTCAAAAGCCCGCAAGTTGGAAAACAGATGCGTTAACTTCAATGACATTTATGAATACTGACTCTCTTTAATGAAAATGAACATTTTTGAGTTACCGACTCGTGTTTTCGTTCTCACCGTTTCATCTTCTACGAGGGAAAAATATTTGGAGGGAAAGATTACAGGAGAGTAATGACGTCAAATAGGACCGGTAGATCTATCATGTACTCATATCGCTAGGTTCATGAGCTTTGGTGCATTATCATGATGAGGTGAGGAAAAGTTTGGAAATAACCAGATACTCAAAGTGGCTAGGGCAGTGTCGCCAAGTCCTCTCAAATAGGTCAATCCCATAACGTCAAGCAAAATGACAGGCTAATCATGAGAAAATTGAGCTAAATATCGTAGCTCCCTAGAAATTATTTCCCGTTATTTGGAGCAACGAGCTCTCAAAATTTTCTCCTCGAGAGCTTGAAGATGATAAATAATAAGAAATTGCGAATGTGAGAAAGACGACGTAATTAAAGTTTACCAACTTTCGAAACAATTCATTCCAAACGCTATTAATGTAATACTTATCAAAGATTGCTCGAGGATTTGATTAAATGATTTTGAGAGTTGGAAACTGTTCGATATCGAAAACTAGGTCGATATTTCATAATACAATAATAGTTTTTTCTTACACTGCTAGCAAATTTTACCATCTCTACGAGGCTCTTCTCCCTAATTTTAACCGATGGCTTCAAAAGGCTCATTGATTTCACTAACTACAATAAAAGCAATAAGCATACTCGAAAAGGTGTATCGGTGTGCCCGCATATGGCGCCAACAATTTAGACTAGGAGAAGAGCCTTTCAACCCCATTTTGTGGAGATGACAATTTTAAATCGATTTTGTGAAAAATCGATAGGGTCGGATCGATTTTTTGAGCCAAAATCGAATCATGAAAAAATCGAAATTTCCTGCGTTTATGGGTCACACAGGGCCAAAATTCTGTGAAAAATGACTTTTGTTTCAAGCTCAGTTTTACAGTTAGTCGATGTTTTTAGCGCCGAACTTGGGGTTTTCAATGTTTTAAAATCGATTTCGAAAAAAATCGAGTTTTTCCGATATCGATTTTTATCATCCGAACTTAAAATCGAATCGATTTTTTTCCGAAAATCAAATCGCTTCCCCGAAATTGGTTTATTCGAAAAAATTAGCCTGTATCTCACTATCAAAGCTAGCCGTCAAAATATCAAGGTCGGGTGTTATGATTGGCTTATTCGATGACTTGGACCGATCACAGCACTTTACCTTGAAATTTTGATGGAGTATTTTGATAGTGTGATACAGGCTATTGCCATCCCTAGGGGCTCCATCACAACTTAAGCCTCTGGAAAAGAGACGGATTTTCGCGGCGTAAGAGGCAGCGCTGGATGGGGTTGTATCATTACGCTGCAGTGTTTGCATCGGAGTGGAACTGTTTGCTCTTGGCACCGAACGGCAACGGATGCAATCAATCCATCAGCTCATCATTAAGCCTCAACGTCAATTTCCTCCGCTTCCTGGGTTCCTATCTTTCCGCAACAGCCGCTCCTCGGATCTCCTCGTTCGCCAACGATTTCGGATAGCGGCTTATGGCACTGGAATAAATAGCGTCTTCCTGGACAAAATCAAGGGCATCGGCCTCTTGAAAATTATTTTTTTACGATCGCCTAATGGAACTAAACAAAGAACGGTGCTACTTCCATCATTGGTGATTGAAATTTCGATGGAGTTACCTTGTGCACACTTAGAAATTTCTGTGTTTATGGGTTTTTTGGGTTACTCTGAATGAGTTATTTCGTTCAAGTCAACCAAAAAACTTGATTAATTAACCAAATTTGTGGTTAAATCAACCGAGACCGCAAATTATCTGAAATAACGTTGAGTTAAAATAATGCTGTCTCCCGTTTTGTGCTCCAAGTCTTGTTAACACGTTCAAAATGGATCGAACGAACAGATGCGTGTTCCAATTAATAAACAAAAAGCAAATCAATTTTTGCAAAGCTTGAACGTAACCGATCACATTGAAATACATTCGTCATCCTTTTTTAGCGTAGAAAACACTCTGAAGTAAATAACACTTGAAGTTCTCTGATAATGTACCTATAACCTCAAACAGTCAGAAGGCACAAATCCTGATCCTAATCCGCTTTTTTCCCAGTGCATGATTTCACATTTCGTGACGGGTCGCCCGGAGAGAACATGAGCTCACAGCGAGGAAAACCTTGAATTTCCATAAATTTTGCATCTTAAGCACTTATTGTTACAGAGCGGACAGGAGAACGGTCTATTGTCCCGGCGGATGGATTCATCAATGCTAGTTACGTTTGCATGAGTCGCTCACGGTCGGACCGCGTCAGGAGCGTCGGAAACCGCATTGATTTCGACATGGGTACACTGCCGTGCTAAGGTAAAACGCCGCATGAGCCTTCAGGCGTTGCCAGATTCCTCTCAATAAAAACCGAATATACTGGAAATCTTTTGAATGTTTTCCTTCAAATTTTTCAGACGATTTTGTTCGCAATTCGATCTAAAATACCTGCAAATTTCAAGGAAAAATATGAGTAACTTTCCTAAAAAATACATCATTGATTTGGAGAAATTTGGCAACTATGGAATACTCATACGGCGTTTTTCCGTAGCACGGCAGTACAAGCGAGGGGTGGGCGCGCGGTGACGTGAAAAACCCGAGCTGACGTCTCACTTTTCGCCGCGGATGACGACGCCGCCGCCTCGCTTTCAAAGCCCCCGTCAATCGAACGGTTTAAATAATGCAATTCCATCCCCGCCGAAACGGGCCCGTTTATGCAGTCACCGCAGCAGCGATGAATTTGATGGGTGTGCAATCGTTATTCACAGGTGTTTCGCACGGCCCGGGTTTTACGGCGTGGAGGAGCCGTGTCAGCACTGAAAATCAAGTACCTCGCCCGCCGAAAATCGTCGTCATCGCCGACGGGATTGTTGTTGTCTGAAGTTTCCGCGGAGTTCTTATTCTTTCTCTTCGTTCTTCCCCTTCTTCCTTTTCTCTTTCTCCCTTTCAACTCATTCCTTCTTAATTTTTATTTCTCTTGGTCCAATTCTTCTTTCCACCCTCCCGTTTGGACTCGAACCAATTCTTAGTTTCTAAATGCCTAATCTAAATAGAGGCGCACGCTGGATCGAGTCAATCGGAGAGGTCGGATATGAAATGTTTTACTAAACCTGCAAATTTTGATGTTTATTTTGTCACATTTCAAATTTTAAGGTATGTCAGTAGAAGAAAATTTCACGAGAAAACCGATGAAACCAATTTGAGAACCTCAAAATTTTTATAATCGGAGTTATGACCTTTGAAGTTTCCAAATTTTGTCCAACCTCTCCTATTAATTGGATCCACTGTAAGGCGCCTGGATTAAACTACGCTGGTTAAGGAGTATTCAATATTTGTTTATTGGCCTCAGAGGTCTTCCCGTGAATAGGAATGATTTTATGTATCATTGAGACGATCGGATACTTACGTCCACATTTATGGGTAAAAAAAATCAAGATGAATATTTAGGTATGATAAAACTGCTGATTATATTCTCAAAAAAACCACGCAGTTTTTAAGTTGTATCTATTTACTTGTGTAGTTTTTATTTTCAATTCTTTTTCATACTGGAATCGCCTTTTCTCTATGCAACGACAACCTACAAAGGCGAATGAGAGTATTAATACCTGTTACATTTCGTCATCACAGGCGGGAAAAATTGAAGGCGCATAGATTGCAACTATTCGTGCTCGGAGGATGTCCGTGTTGCATACACAAGAGATTGTAGGCGCTCTGATTTTTTCAATCGCAACGTCAAAACTGTGTATTAGCCTAGACTACGCCTATCGTATGTGTTTAAGGAATATCTGTATTGCATCTACGATTGTGCTGACCATTATAATCATCTGACTTCAAGAGACTTCAAGTCAGTTTTAGGAGATATTCATTGGTGATTTAGTGAACAACTTGTCACGAAAGGATAGAATCAAAATATTCATAGAGATTTTTCTTTGTCATGCTTCTCTAAAAGACATACACAGAGACAAATCTTTGGTTTATGAACCTGACTGTTGCTCATGCAGAGCAACATTAATAATGGCAAATGAACAAGTGATTTTCGGTCTTTGAACCATACCAAGATATAAATACAACTATCAGGATATATATATTCCTTTGTATGGTTCTCAGACCGAAATTCAGTAGTTCATTTACAACTATTAAGATGTTCTATAGGAAACGGTATGCTTTATAATCAAAGATTTTTCTCAGTGTGTAGCAAGCAGAGACATCTAGTATTAAGTTAGTTAATGAGTTAATTTGTTTAAAGACATTCAGCATCTTAGGCTGTTAACGTCTTTAAAAAGAATTTGGAAGATGGGCGTATTTACAAAAATTTAAGACTTTAGCTTTAAGACATGCAGCACAACAGTTATAATTAAAGCTTCCTACTATTGATTTGTATCAAACGATTCTATTTCTACCATTGTGAGAAGAGCTTTCGCCTCATTTTAACCTTTTTCCAGGAACATGACAATAATCTCAACAGTTTGTGTGTACTCAGTCTAGCCTCAGTGTGCAAACTTACATCCAAAATTCGGTAATGAACCACGAAAGTTCACCGAAAATCTAAAATCTAATTTCGGGACGATCCGACATTTTTGGTGGTCAGTAGGAGCTACAATATCTGCTCTCGGGAGAGCATACATGTCTTAAACGGTTTTCCGAAATGAGGGAACGTGGGTCTACGCGGCCTCATTATACGTGTTTTCACGGATGTTTTGCCTTTTTTCAGCGAGTCAGTTTCACCTCCCACCCCCGCATTAGCTCCTCCTGTGACGGGTTTTAAAGTAATTAATGAAAATGCGGCGTCCTCTCGCCGGTAATTATTGTCGTCCACCGCTACGCATTTACATTTTTTCTGCGATGTTGCCGAAAGGAAAATATCTCCTACCTCGCATCGAGGCTTAGTTTTGAAAATTATCATCACACAGATAGTGTTTTGTTTTCGCTTCCTGTTGTTTGAATAACCATTTGAAAGAGGCTTCTGTTTTCACTGCTGGCGTCGCATCGTCAGAATCACATGACACACAGTGGCGTGGCATATTTTGCGATACATCGATTCATCTGCCATTGAAACCTATGGAAAAGGATCGATAAACAGGGTGTTCGCAAATCCATTCTTTACCACAGCTTCACATGGGGGTATATCGATAATTGGTCATTTACGCTTTGCCGCACTGATCACATAATATCGTCAAAAAACTATATTGATGACATGAATTAAACCCCTGTGAGGTTCAATTTGATGGCTCTCAGAACAACCAATCCGATCTATTTCCCTTTTATTATTCAGATTATTTACTTTTTTATAGCCACCAAAACTTCCTTTTAACGTGATACTGAGGTCAGTAATCATTATTACATTGATTAGAGAGGAAAGAGAAGAGAAAAAAGGTCTGGACACGTTGCGATGGTCGTCGGAGTATAATTTTTTGATCAACAGTTATCTTCATTATCGATACTGCTACGACCAAGTCTAAATTTAACTAAACCCCTATAGATATCTAGAGAGGGAAAGTCCTAGCAAACATCACTCATACACGATTATGTTTCCTTTAAAAGTCAAGAAGTTTAAAGCACTACCGTTATGTAAAGATAAAAATGTTTATACAGTAAAAGTTTGAAAAAGCAAAGTAAAAATTAGGGACGAACTCCATCAACAAAACCACACGAGAACATGGCATCAACGCCATCTGGATCCCAACAAGTGCAGAATTGGATAAAAAATCAACACCTCGCAAAAAATTTCATTAAAATCGCGCAGACCGTGCATTCCCGCGGAGATCAAATACCACCAATTCCCGAATACGGGACTTTAACGCCATCCATATACTGAAATGCGGAGCACTGTGCTATTCCTGTCAGATCGTAAAAAAGACAGAAGCATATAATTGAATCAAATAAACCTGGTGGAGAGCGATACGACAATATTCACACGGTAGTATTAAAATATTACCGTGTATATACGGCAATATTTCAGATAATA
Organism: Bemisia tabaci; assembly: GCF_001854935.1. NCBI lineage: Eukaryota > Metazoa > Arthropoda > Insecta > Hemiptera > Aleyrodidae > Bemisia > Bemisia tabaci. The sequence goes on from NW_017557621.1 coordinate 8,649,364, forward strand.
CTATACCATTGCGATGGGAAGCACCAATTTTCTTACTTAATATTATATCCACCGCTAGATATATATTTCTCGTTATTTCAATTTCATATTATTGATGATATTTAAGTGTATATTATTTAATGAAGGCCATGGAACCTCGATTACTGAGCTTCCGATCACGCTGGTGGTATAAATGCTGGCAAATGCCGTTGTCGTGAAACTGAGTCTAAAACAATCTTGAAAATTTTATGTTGTGTCACTGTTTTGCTCCGTTTCTGCGGTTACCACGGGCAAACGAATTAATATTTCCCAAATAAACGAATACAATTCGAATTTGAGAAATTCCGATGACCAAATGCCTGTGTGGAAAGTGGCTATTTACATTGAATTTTAAAACGAATTAATGGGAAATTGATTGACGTCATTCTGGGCGGAAGTATAGAGAACTTTTCTTGGAAGGACCGCCTCAGCGTTAGTTTCATTTTGAGATGCTCTTCGAAAACAATATCGATGAGCTCATCTGGCGAAGCATCAACAAAACAAAGGTTCACCTTTGAGGGTGTTAGATTCTGGGGAAAACGTTTCTCCATTTTTTTCCAGGAAATAAAACGAATAGGAAAGTTACTTGTAATGACCATTAAAAATGTTTGGCTTACGGTCTAAGGATGAAGAAATTTACTTTGAGATTAATGAGGTATAAATACTGGAGCTAAACATCCACTACCTCCAAATTGGACGAATTTAATTATCAACCTAATATCCGCATTATTTGAAAACAATACAAGTAAATTCCTGGAAATTTAACCTGGTTTCTTTTCAAATCTAAACTCAACGGAGATGGATTTCTGAAGGCAGTGCGTTACATAATGGAGGTCGAAAATCACATCGTACTCGACGTCATGACCGGACAGCTTGTTTGGTAGTAATGTTAACAGGATGACGAAACAAAGGCTAAAGAGGATGCATGATTGAGTTCCTCCTGCGAGGAGACGGAAAGGACGTCCAACGATAGGATGACGACAGGGGCTTTTAAATGAAATGAGAGTGCCGACTCCCTGAAATGCTGCGGGAGGACAGGGTATACTATGGCGGCTGGGTTCCGCAGAGCGCTGTGAAAGTGGCTCTTACGTATGTATGTAATAAGAATTATAGGAATATGAATGATAATCAATATAGACTGTAGGAATCACCCTGGTAAAAATTGGTAGTAGAATCTGTGTTCCAAAATACCATAGACCTACAGCCGGCTGTAAGATTTCCAATAGCTTCTATAGCCGGCTACACAATTTCTTATAGCCTTTTATAGCCGATGGCGATTAAGCAACAGCCAGGCGATAAAGTGTATGCTAAACATTACTAATCACGGATGCTAGGACTTAGTGAGTTTTTGGAATACTGCTGTCTTTTTGGGCCGCAGTATCTTGATTTATTTTGCGAGGAAAGCTCCGTACTTTTGATGGATGCCTGCCATTACTAATATATTAGAGCGCCTTCAGTTTCGTATAATACTGTGCAATACCTCTGGTGTGAAATAGTTGCTTCAAGCGCCGTGGCAGGCGGGCAGCCAGCGCGAAACACGCATCGGCGCCTACAAACCTAACAGGGATACTTCACGCATTGCGCAATGCGTGAAGTATCCCTGTTAGGTTTGTAGGCGCCAGTGCGTCGCCGCTCCGCTTTGTGTTAGGCTCTACACCGAAAAAAATAATATGCTGTTTTAGCACCTAGGATGTTAAAAATGTGTCTGGTGATCCGGAGTTGTTGTCCTTACTGCCCTCGCAGTTAACTTTACATCCTGTGAATGCAAATTTAACTCTGTAGGCAGTTAAGGCAGCATCTTGAGATCACCAGACACATTTTTAACATCCTACGTGCTAAAACAGCATATTATTTTTTTCGGTGTAATATTTAATCTGGCTGAGCCAGCGTTATTCAACTCATGATTTTGAAATGTTTGCACATCCTGTATGGATTATTCTCATTTTAATTGATGAAAAAAAATATGTATTTAAGGAAAATATAATGTGTGTTTTGTAAATATTAAGGTGGTTCCGTATGAAACTCAATGATTTTCCAAAGCACACGAATTTCTACACAATTTCTTATAGCCTTTTATAATCGATGGCGAAAAAGCAACAGCCAGGCGATAAAGTGTAAAGCCCGGCGATAGGAACTATAGCCCGGCTGCATAATTTTTTATCGCTTCGTATAGCCCGGCCGTATGATTTTCTCCGCATTCTACAGCCGGCTATATGATTTTCTGTAGCCTTCTTCAGCCGGCTATAAGAATTCCTATGGTATTTTGAAACGCAGCTCTTATCGCCAATTTTTACCAGGGCACATCTTGGCGACTCATTTAAGTTTTTCGGAAAATGAGAATACTCACACAAATAATATCGCTGCGTATAAAATGTATGACAAGCTAAATTCACCGTAATTTTTCCTTTTTTTAAAGTTCCGATAAAGGAAATTTGAGAAAAACAGCCGAAATTGCGAGAATATTGACTGCCTCGTAACTTCATAGGGCGGCATTTCCCATTTACACGCGTGTTTTTCAAGCAAGTTAGATTATGAAGCTCCTTCACTGATCGTTAAATTCAGAAACCGAGGTATTCCTCTACTCAGTACACTCAGTGGTTTTCATCTGTGAACAAAATTCATCTAATTTCAGATCAGACCCCGTCAAAGTCTCTATTCCAATTTTCTGACTTGAAGGTTTTCAAGGTCAAACATCGTGCCAACTATCAATTCGGACACTGTATCAATGATTGAAGCGTGGAAAATATAAAAATCTGGAGGGTGCAAACGGACTCGCTGGCAATGAGAAACCTCAACGAAAGAAATATTGATTCAAGTGATAAAAAACGTGCAGGAAATCTAAACGGGTCTCAGGCGGATAGCTAATTAAGTACGATGGGATCGCGGGGGTGGGAAGTCTGCGAATAATTGGAATTAAAATTAGTTAACGCTAATCTCTGGGTCCCTTTCACTCTTACCCTCCTTTCTCCCTTCGCTCTAAACAAAGAGATTATGCAGCGCAAACTACTTACTGATGTTTACTTTGCGTAGCCGTCCTTTCAACCGCCTCGGATGATGCAGGGTTTCACTTGCGTGAGAGTCTCTCTCTCATTCCATGCCATGAACTGATTCAAGGACAAATGGACTGCCTTTTGCGATAAGGAGCTACTGTTTTTGGCTTAGTCCTAAAAGCACCTAGGTATCTGCATAAAGAGAAAGTGAGGAAGAAGAAAAAGGACAGAAAGATGATAGAGAAGAGGGAAGAAAGTAGAAGGAAAAGAAGGATAAAAAGAAGGAGAGCAAGAAGAAGAAGGATAAATAGAAGGAGCGAAATAAAAAAAAGAAATGGGAAAAGAGAAAAATCCCCGAGTTCCTCGGAACAGGGGCACAAAAACGTCCTTTTTTGAAAATCTCTCTTCGGTATAAGTTTTCTTAAAAATTTGACTGATCTAATTTAAAGGGACCGACTGATTTAGCTAAAACATGATGAGTTCCTGTTGAACTCAGTCCGTTATTCTATCCGAAATATAGAATAAGACAGGAATTCTGCAATGTCTGAACCAAGAAAGGCGTTCCTGCAGTTCCATCGTCGATATGGATTTCGTTCCAATACTGTTCATATTTTTAAGTGCTTCTGCTAGGATGTTATTTGAAGGGTGATAAAAAAAAAATACAATATTGAGCTTGATCAGTCAAACGCTGAAACGTAAATAAAAGGCAGTTAATCTACAATGTCATAAACCAATATGTGTGATTAGGAGGAAAGATCTTGTGATTTCATCATCAATACATTTAAAACCATGCCTAGATAAAATGAGGAAAAAAGAGATGTAAGGGGACCCTTGGATAATGCACTGGAAAAAAAAAACACATTGGATCTAGAGTCCAGACTCTTGAAAATGTTGACAAGAAACAGGAATCTTGATTCAATCAGATTTAAGCTTAAATCAAAAGAAAATCCGTTCAAATTAAGAGGCTTGGTTCTTGATATAAGCTTAAATCCGATTGAATCAAGCGTATTTTTTTTTGTCGATGTTTTTAAGAGTCTGGACTCTAGATACGTGTTTTTTTTTCCAGTGTACAAAAGGAAGTGACTTGACAAATTACTACGATGTCCATCTCTTCTTCTTCGTCTTCTTAATTTTCGTCCTAACCCATCACTTCTCCTCTCCCTCCCTATTTTTCAAAAACAAGCCAAAACACTCCGCTTACAAAGGATCCGATCCGACCAAAATTTTCGCTCCCACCCCCTCCGATCCAGCGACGGGGTGGATAATGTATGAGGTTTTGTCGTGGGCTTTCACGGGAGGAGCCGACTCAGCAGCGGAGCTCTCGCTGCCGTCGCCGGAACAGTCATCACCGTCAACTCAGTTTCAGCCTCATTTCCTTCCAACTTTCAGCGCTCTCAACTTGGTAACCGCCGAGCTACTTACGGCTGCATAGCGGGCACATCGTGGGACTTGCTGACGTCACCGTTGTGTTATGACGAATGGCTACGACCTCGTTACGTGTCCCTTGACGGGCACTAAATGACTGGTGCCTCTCAAACGCACGAAGGTGGTTCTTCAGCAGTTCCACACTTGGGAGAGCGATTCGAGAGTCGATAGATCAATGTAGAGTCCCTTTATACTGAGAGTCAAGACAACACCCCTCATGCAGTCACAAACGGGAATAAAGATTACACAAATTGAACGTTTTTCGTAATCTTTGATCGGCTCATTCTCAAATTCCTTTCTCCGTTCCTTCTCTAATTCCGTTTGTTCCTCGTCGAACCCGAAATTCCTCGGTCCATTCCAGATTATAATCTTCGCAATTGGTGAAAATGTAATCTTTATTCCCGTTTGTGACACTGTGAAGGCCTGAAATCCGGTTAACCAATCAGAAATGGATTCGCATTGTCTTGACTCTCAGTATAAAGGGACTCTAGATCAATGCTGCCGTGCTAAGGAGAAACGCCGTATGAGCCTTCAGGCGTTGCGAAATTTCCCCTAGCAAATCACCAATTTTCAGGAACATTTTTGAATCTTTGTCTACCAATTTTGCAGATAATTTTGTTTGAAATTTGATTTGAAACGTTTGATAATTTCAAGGAAAAATATTCATAAACATTCTGAAAAACAAACATTTTATGGAGGAAAATTTGGCAACTCTCGAATGTTCATACGGCGTTCTTCCTCAGCACTGCAGAATGAGTCAGTTCCGCTGGTCACAGAATCGTGTTTCGATGCTTGATTCTCGCAGATTAGCTAAACATATCTTCGAGCAGGGAGAGGCCGAATAATTTAACCAAGGTGAAGTAACTTTTAAGGAGGAATCAAAATTCAGAAATATAACGGAGCAGTTTGAAAAAACTTGATAGATTTTCCGAAAAGTTAAGTATAGTCAATAGCATGGCCGGATTTACCTACTTGCCGCCCATGGGCCGCCTGTAGTTTGCTGCCCTCTTCTCATTCATTTTGAAACATCAATAAAAACCGTCAAGTGAACGTGCCGGAGGGAGAAAGGTGCATAAGACGCGTTCACTCGTGTTGGACACAATTGTTGCGTAAGCCCTGTCAACACTATTAGCAAAAGTTCACGGAAGTTCGCGCGAAAGTTCAGTTCCGTAAACCTATCTCTGTGGGGGCAAGGCCTTTCATTTGTAAGAAATGAACTAAAAAATTAAGAAAGACAAACATAAATGTGGTTTAATAATTTTAACTTAAGCCGCCGTGCCGCACTGACCACACTGTGTTTGGCGCAATGCGTGAAGTATTCATGTAGTCTTGTAGGCACTGTGCGTTTCACGCCGCGCCGACCGCTGTTGACCGTATTGTGTTTGACGCAATGCGTGAAGTATTCATGCAGTCTCGTAGGCGCTAATATGTGTTACATGCCGACCGTCGAGGGCTTTACTTCTCCTTTTCATCTCAAGTCCTCGTCATCATTTCTGTTTGCGCCGCGCCACTCCGGGCCAAATTACGTGTTTGGTTTCTTTCTTAGCTCAACTAACTAAAGGTGCGCAGTCAATGTATCGCCGAAATACGACAGCATTAGAAATTAATGAACTCTTAGTAGTGGGGCCGATAAGCATAACAATNTTACGCTAACATTAGCCGTTCAGTAGTTATTCAAAATTCAAAATTTGGGGGCCCCCCTGCCCCCCCAGGGGGCTCAGATTTTTGGGGTCTATGTCTGAATCGAATGTCTATAGGGTAGAGATGAATCCCTGAAATTTTCATGCTTTCTTCCAGAAGTGCACGATTCTTATGATATTTTCCACTTATCGGCCCCACTATAGGGAATGAGAGATTTTGTCACCTTTCTGTTCATTTTTTTCTGAATTCGATTTTTTTGTACCTGCATTTAAAAAAAATTGCAAAATTTGCCGCCCCCTAATTTTGCCGCCATGGGCCGCGGCCCATGTGGCCACCCCCTTAATCCGGCCCTGGTAAATTGTAATAGAAACTTATTTAAAATCGAATGGCGATGTGTTAAAACAATAACAAGACTTGTAAAAACCGCTCATAAGTTTCGGAAACGTGAAAACTAAAATCGGACATGAAAGCACCAGCTCATCCTTTACGGACGAATGCTCCTAAGTGGGGCTTTAATTCTTGATAATCCGACGTATTTCTGGTCCGCCCAAACTTGCCGTGTCTTTCAGCACCCGGGCCCAAAATTTCAGAGATACCCATGTTGCCACATTTGAACCATGTTGAGTTTACCTTGAAACTCACTCTTGCGTGTTGATACTAAATCAGATTTCACGTCAGTTTCTTGAATGGGGGAGTCAAAGGCCAGATCCCTACAGTTCTGAAGCTCTATGTTTTAGATCGTGTCTGATTCAAGGTACAAAGTGAAAAGGTTACATTATTTCTCTTCAGAATTTCACGCTAAAACGTGATTCATACGACCAAGAGGTTGAAAAGATTGATAATTCAACACGCAAAAAAGTATAATGATGTCTTCGGTAATAATTGCTCAACAAGTTCTGAGTAAAAAACCAAGTGAGTGAAAATTTTGCAACGTTAAAGCATAGTTACGCCCTTTCGACTGAGAAACGCCGACTGGATCAGGGTTTCGCACATACGCTGATACTGCATTTAGTAGTGTATTTCTGAACTTCTTACCGCAGGAATCGCTTTGCGCCTCAAGGAAATTCTGAATAAACTTCAAATCAGTTCGCTTTAATGCGTACCAAACTTCGCAAATCCTACTGGCATGGGTCAGTTTCACTGGTCACAGAATGGTCATTTGATGTTTGATTCTTAGACCAGCTAAAAATAATAAGATCTGTCAAAACAGCAACTTTTTACGTTCAATAATCGAGATATCGCGCTTTGAAAAATTCGGTCTATGACCTCATCCACCGCGGTAGTGACACCCTTGGTTCCTTTCACCTTGATTTCATCCGAGTTTCATGTTGAGTGGTCAGTGCAAATAAGTGTAATGAAAGCAAGGTGTAAGAAACCAAGGGTGTCACTGCTGCGGTGGATGACGTCATAACCCGAATTTATCAAAGCGCGATATCTCGTTTTATATTGAACGTAGAAAGACACTGTATGGACGGATCTGATTATTTTTGCCTGATCTACAAGAATCAAACATCAAAACATAAGTTTATGACCAGCGCAACTGACCCATTGAATTTTTACGATGATTAGCTCGATGGTAGATTACTTAAATTGTGAGCCTGAAAAAATGAAATTACCCTCACCCCCTCAGCAATTTGGCAGCGATTGGGCTGAAGGCGCTCAATTTCTCGCTCGTAACACGGCGGAATCAATGGAGTCACAAATCCATTCACCTCCCGCGCCGGGATTAAGATCCGATTCAAAAGCTCCTCGTTTGAAACTAAACGGAAGATTCCCCCTGTCCCCCGCCCCCTCCTCTGCGCTCCCCTCCTCCCGCATCGCCTTTGGTGTCTATTATGAGCCGGGCCCAACTCGAAGCGTCTGTTTTGATCCGCTTTAAACTCTAAATCTGTCTGCGACCCGACGCTGAATCCCCGAATTTTCGACCGAGAGCTTGCCACGTCGCGCGTCAAATCGGGAAATCTCCCGGGCGTTGGAGCGTGAAATTCGCGGTTTCCGTTAAACCCTCGCGCGCCAGCAGGCTGATTCTTGAAATTGATAGATAAAATGATAGACAAAGAAGACATAGGGAGTATGGAGCGATCCTATTGGTTAAAATGGGTGGTTTCTTTAGAGTACAATAAAATAAATTACACAGTGGGCAACAAAGCTAATTTTCACGCAAATAGTACCAAAACGTTTGGGCTGAAAACTCAGCCTTTTTCAGTTCGACAAACAGTAAAAAAAATTTTAAAAATCTAAAACGTGGTACTTAGCTGTATATCTTTCAAAGCGAGAATAATGTTGTTATCATAACTCATTTCTTTAGAGTAAGGAGGAAAATGATGGACTAACTATGGGTCTCTCGCGGGTTGCCGTAGGTTAGTCTATTACCTACCTCCTTTGTCCATTGCAACCACCCGCTTTCACCAATAGGATCCCTCCATATCTGCAGTTTTGTCCTCTTTTTCTATAGTTTTGTCTATCAATTTCAACAATTGGAACGCTGGACACAATGTTTTAGAGACCCCGCATGAACAATCTAAGCAATGAATTGGGTAAAGCAAAAAATCGGAGACCAATGCTACTTTTCGCCAAATGAGTCAGTTCCGCAAGTCTTGGAATCGTGTTTGATGCTTGACTCTTGTCGAACAGCTAAAAAAATAGAGATCAGACCAAACAGAATCTCTCTTTGTTCATTATTGACGGAGATATCGCGCTTTGAAAAATTCGGTTTATGACGGCATCCACCGTGATAGTAACCCCCTTGGTTTCTTCAACCTTGCTTTCACCCAAGAAACTGGAGCTAATGTGTGTTTCCCCATATGACGGAAGCGAGGTGGGAGAAACCAAGGGGGTCACTTCCGTGGTGAATGACGCCATAAATTTAATTTTTCAAAGCGCTGGATCTCTGATAATACTGAACGTAGGAAGTTGCTGTCTGGATAGATGTTATCATTTTTAGCTAATCTATACAATAATCAGCATCAAAACACGATTCTGCGACCAGCGCATCTGACTCTTTCCGCGTGTGGATTTGGTCGACTTTTTCAACCAGATCGGCAGGGTTGTAAACCGAAGGAGAAACACGCTCTACTGAAGTCAATTGGACGTATTTCTACCAAACAGACCTATGTGGAGGTGAGAAAAATGGGGTGTGCTCTAGAAAGCTGCATAAGAAGCAATGTAAAAGTGGGCGTGATTCCTTTTGAAGAATTGGAAAAACAGGATTTTACATTCTATCAAACAGACCTATGTGCCAACTGAATGCGGGATTCATGAGCCGCGAGCATGGCAAGAGAGCGTTGTGGACAGGGCTCATGAGTTAAAGACGAAGCGGAAGCGGCCGAAGCGGGACGACGGCGGTTCCATCTCCGTTGACGTCACTGGCGCTTCATTATTCTCATTCACTCTTACGGCCAGAGAACTAACGAGCACACTCCATATTTCTTACCTCCACATAGGTCTGTTTGGTAGGGATACGTCCAATTATAACTACATTCTGTTGCTCGATGAATTTGGAATCGTACATCTAAAAATTTTCAAGAAGGACTGTCTAAAATTTTCTTCAAAAACACATATTTTATCGTGGAAATTTGGCAGAATTCAAACGTTCATTCGACGTTCTTTCTTAGCACAGCAGCATACGACGCCTTAGCTTTCTCGCTGTCTCTAATTTTGCACTTTATTACAGGTTACCGATACAAGCTAAGCTGATTCCATCCTAAGAGGAAACAAGAGCCTTAATTTGAATTACAGGCCGTGCCGCATCTCCTAGCGTGAATCATCGACAATCTATATTTTACCATTTGAAGCTATGGTAAAGATCGATTATTGAGAAGTTCGTCACACACGTTCTTATAATCGATTATTTTACATAGGTTTAAATATCAAGGCACAACACGCACAACACGCCACTGTCTGAATTGCTGATTGTTTCGACAGATATTCGCTGTCGGCCGATACAAAACTCTTCAGCTTGAGAGAAATAATATACGTGTTTTTTTTTCGTCATCAAATAACTCCGAAACGAAGTAAATAAAAAATATGCGTCAAAAACTTCTAAGTTTGGATGGACTGACGGGCATTGGGACTGGGTTGAGTCTAACTTTTTTCCCAACGCGCATGATAAATTATTTTTTCAACATCCTCAAACAAAGAGAATTCGGATAATCGTCTCAAGAGGTAAGGGATGCAACACAGTCCGTGGCTCAAATTATGGCTCTTGCTTTTTTTTCGCAGGTCAGCGACACAAGTTGAGCTGATTCTAACAGTTGAAATGTTTCGTGTATCGAACGTTTCGAAAATTTCAGAAAATGCCTGTGATCGTGGGCAAGCTTGAATGCTGACGTTTTGTAAGGTGCTACATAGACATTATCTTTAAGGTGATATAGTTTCTATGAGAAAGATTCGCTATTACTGCCCCTTCTGCTATAGAATAAAAGAATAGCTCACCCAAATTGTTTGCCGTTAATATCTCAACACAACCATTTCTATGATTCCATTTGAAGTAAAGGTACTATTGTAGCCATCTCATATTTTCCTCCTGAAAAGGACGTGAAACAAAGGCATGCAGCAACTTAAACCAAGTCAGCTCAAGATAAAGGTTAGAAATTTAAGTCCAAAGTAATCCTTATAAATGGAAAACAGAGTAGAAGTAGCCGATAAGTATGGAGGGAAAGTAAGGGAGAAGGGTTTCAAAAAACGGCTAAAGATGTGAAAATGACGAGATTGGAAAAGCGATCTCAAGGACACGCCACGTAGGGTAGGAGACGCTTTCTCCGTCTTTTTTCTATCTCCAGGATAAACATCACTTTCCGTGACGCTGAATTTTTGTGGCCGACTAAATGCATGAGTTGTTGCCACATTCTTCAGCCAGTTAAGAGTTTGAGCTTCCTCGCCTTGCAAGGTCACTTTGTGGGATGAAATTTAATATTGTTTTGCAGATAAAGCATCTACGTGTAAAATCTAGCCGCCTCTTACTGTACAATGCCTACTCTGCATGTTCCCGGAATAACATGTTGGTAGCCCTAACCTCGTTATGCAGAAACTCTTGTGCCCGTACTGCCGCCTGGAGCAAAAAACCCATAACTCCATTCCAAATTTTAGATTTTCTTTCCACACATATTGGTCTAATGCAGAAAACCCCAACTGCCACGAGGCTTCATTTTTTTATTTTGAGTTTTTAGTGGTATGCGAGAGTCGCCTAAAAAAATGAAGGATACGTCTTGGTTCGTCTTTTTAAAAAACAGCATTCCGTCAGAGAAAATCTAAAAAAGTCGAATATGTAGGTTGGACGTGTTCACTTTAGACGGCAGTGAAAGGAGATGCTCCAGGTTTACCCATCTCACTGAGAACTCAACGAATGATAACCTTGAGCAGCAAAGATTCAGTTACAGCAAAGATTCTTGCAACTAACGAGTGAACTTTTTAGGTAATTGCCAAAAACTTTGGTTTCTTTCTTTCAGGCTTAACCTATTTTAAGTCCAGGGAACGGGAGCTAATTCCTGGTCGTGTTTGATCCGCTTAAAGCTCATTCAGGCAACACTGGATAAAGTTCAAAATGGTTGGCGAGGAGTTTATTAGAGGCCGAACGAGGGGCCAAGAAACTTCGCGTCTTGAATGCTAAACAGTTTATCCCAGTTTTTGAATGCTTTTCGTCGTGGTGGGACATGATCAACACTTGCGGGGAACGAGGAAGTAAAAAGTTTCTCGGCGGCTAAGAATAAAGAGAAGTAATCGCTGCTTACTCTTGTGACGAAGCCGTGATATGGCTACTAAGGACTGTCCCCAACCGCGATATTATCAATGCAAAATAGCGACAGCTATGCAGAAGCGATATTAATTCTGGCCGCTTCAAGATTATGGCAAAAATGAAAATACGTTTCACAACTTTATCGATATAAGACAGAGCGCCTTCAGAAGCCATTCAGAAAGCCTACGATAGTGAGCCGTCAGTGAAACTTTGGGAGACCTTGAAGAAAAGTGGTTTTAGTGGGGGCTGGTGAATGCTATTAAGGAATTTTATAATGGGACTCCTATGTTACTTCACTAAATATACATTCCACTTTGTGCAGATTTTTTTCTGGGGGGAGGAGGGTGGTAAGCTTCTTGATAGAACTTCGCCTTTAAATTGAAAAAAAAAATCGAAATTCTACCCTTTTTGTCGTGCCCGACAGACATTGAATATCCAGTGTGATAAAAAAGATAATTTGAAAACACCTTACGAGTTGGCATTGTTTTATATAGATGTAGCCTTCGGCATAACATATTTATTAGCTTACCTGAAACAGAGAAAATAAGAAACAATTTTATTCACATTCACAATTATTCCATAAGTGTTAATTAATTTGGGGGCAAATTAAGTGGAGTCGGGAAAAGATATAATGGGATTGCAGGGTACATTAGAAATAAAAGATTAAGATCTGAAAAGTGTATAATTCGAATTTTTTTCACTATACATACATGAACAAGACTCTAGACTGGTGAACTAAGCCACAGTGGTAACGTCGTTGATGTTACTTACCGGTCGTCAGTAAATTTAAATCAATAATCACCATTAAAATTGTTAAGCTCAATGCATTCTCTAATACCTACGGTCAGATGAGAATCGGAAACAATTTTCTCTTAAAACTACGTTTCTAAACTGTGAACTTCACACCGTTATAATTCTGGCTTGATCAGACATTTTTTAATAGTCTTGGTCCAAAATATTTGTAGAGCGCTCCATTATGCCATTGCGCCAATATTTAAATTTGCCGATAAAATCAGACAATAATTGCCGCATTAATAGTCTTCATTTTATTTAGATTTTTATTACTGATCATTTTATTTCTTTTTTTCAATATAATTTCAGACCGCCCCATCCTATATGGTGCAGCAACAATTCTTGAATGCATTTCATGACACATTGTGTCATCTAAAGCAGAAAAAAATGAAGGCGCTGCGGCTTTTTAAATGGCTTTATCAGGATGCAACAATTCGTGTTCTCCGGACGTCCGTGTTGCATACACAACAATTTGCGGGCGCTCCGGTTTTCATAGGCGCAACACAACGTATGGCTACGGTTTTTACTCCTCCGGCTAAGAATATTATACGTTGCACTATAACCGCATGTTAACCATGAAATCTTCAAAATTCTGATGAGCCACGTAGCGTCATGGCACTGTTGCAAAATTGTGCAAATCGCGAGTTTATTTTGTGTGCTGAGGTCCCTTTTTCCGTGGAAGATGCACTTCATAAATGCAAATTATGACACGTCAGTTATTTAAATACACATAAATTGAAGAGCTTGTGTTTTGATTATCACTACTAGCACATTTTCAAGCTTGCATACTTGAAGCGATAGCCTCACATCATAGAACTTCACCACATGTTTCGGCGTTTGCTGAAAAGCGAATAGGCAAATTAAATCGATTAGGCGAAAGGGAAACGGGATGAACTTTGAGGGGGAGGGGATTTTATTGGGAGCTTTTGAGTCGGAAATAGGTTCTGGCGCCAAAATTAGGGGGTAGGGTTCAGGACCCCGACTTTCAATATAACTAGGGCACAGTGGCGAGGTGTTGATGATCGATTAGCGATATTTCCCCATTCAAAGCTGTGGTAACGAATCGATTATTAAGGTGTCCGTTGCAAACACCCTGTTTATCAATCCTCTCCCATAGGTTTAAATGGCAGATCAATCGATATATCGCAAAGCATGAAACTCACTCTCTTCCGGCCCCAGGCGTCAATGTCTTCAATTAACTGGAACTGTCACGCTGAATCTATTCCGAGGCAACTCAGTCACGGCCGCTAATTTTAAATTTTAAAATGCAAACTGGTTCGTGAGACAAGCGACTAAAACTTTGCACAGTAAGGATAGATACAATATTATTAGATACTCTGATCCGACAATCCAAGCAATGTAATCAGACGAGGCAAAAGTTTAGTTCGGATGTCAACGCTCCTTTCCGCTAGATGATCGATGAGCAACTTGTTGAGCGTGGAATTCGTCAAATGATGACTGATGAATGTCGGTATGAGTATTTTGCACGGCGATTTGTTGCAAATTATAGGTCAGGATTTCTAAATAAATTGAACAGCAACCTGATTAGCTAAATGTTGTGTTTGTCAGGTAGACATAGATGACATGGGTTCAAAGTCGGAGCGTAATTGGTCGGCTATGTCTTATTGCTGCTTCGTCGTGCCTACGTCGGGTAGAACTCATCTGACAAGCTAAAGGCACCTCTTAAGTTTCCGACAGTGTGTCGTCCATTCCACATGACAAAGGCACGACAAAGCGCAGCGATAAGACATTAGCCGACCAATCACGCTCCACCTTTTAACCTATGGCATCTATATCTACCCGACAAACACGAAATTTCAACAATTAGGCTACAGCTCTTTGGTCAAACCAACTCTCTCTTAAAAAAGACGTGTTAACATGAGTCTGTGGTAGCTCTTGCAAAATGAAGATTTTTTGTGGATCCCGACGTACCCTTATTGAACCTAACGTTACTTTACCCGGCTGAGGTTATAATTTCAACTTTCCATCTGGAAGAACTTCAGATTTTGTGGTTCGGTCGTGTTTTTTTTTCTTCTTCTTTTTTTCTTTTTTTCTTTTTTTTGAGATACAACTTCTTTGTCACAAAACCACGCAAGAATTGCACTTTGTGCAGGTGCCAGGATTCCACAAACCATAATATTTTATTCAAGTTATAAAACCATGCAAAAGTTTTTCCAATACGATCTGATCAAAGTTCAGTGCAATTAACAAATACTAAAGTAGTACTGGAGGAATACATTTTTAAAACAATAAAAACACACTTTTTTAGACGAACCCTTAGTTGAATTAGCTTAATAATGCATTGAGCTAGGAATTGGTGCACAAAAGGCACATATTTCCTCAAAAGGATTAAATAGTTCGAAACAGCAGGTATAGTACATTGCGGTATAGATGAGAACTTGGCAATATTTTTAATGATGTGTAAACATGTGGGTTTTCTGTGAAAGAGATTTACAATTAAAGCTGTTTAAATACAAACATACATGCATACATGCATGCTGTACAAACATAGTGAAGTGTCGAACCGTTCAATGAAAAATCACTCACAACGCGTGAACAGACAGTTCATTACTTATGGGAGGAAACTGGTAGGAATATTCTTGGCATCATCAACTTGAATTTATCTCGATCATAAGTTCAGCGCGCTTCAAGAGTAAAATATTCTGTCATAGAGTTGGAAATCACTGGATTGTGAAGAACGTTAGGCTTCGGAACATTCATACACAACATGAATTTCAAAATAGGAATTTTCCCTTTAGTTCTGGTTAGAAGTGCAGAAATTTTAATATCTTTTCAAGCTTTTTTATGATTGTTAATTTTTCAAATTTTTCACTCAGCAGGTTACCTTATATAACTTTAAATTCCTTTGAGAACCATTTTGAAACTTACTGTCTTATGTTTTCCTTAAATTCATGCCTCACTCTTTTCTTTCTCTGGTGGCACCGTAGCTCCTCAAGGTTTTTGCCCCCGGGACAATTTCTCTCCGCTTTATTTAATCTTTTGTTTTATTTCTCCACACTTTTGTACTTATGCTCTCAGGTTCTCCTCAAAAATTTTGGCCCACCCCAATCCTAGTGCCCCTTCTAGTGGTCCCTTTCTGATTAACTCGATCAATTAACGATGAACCTTTTCAGAAAACAGCACCTATAATTTTCAATTTTTTTTTTTGACGCACCCTAAAGCCATCGAGAAAAAAAGGAGGTGTTTGCATTTCGGGCATCTTGGAATTTTTTTGATGACTTAGGTCGGTACGGCGACTTTTATCATCGATTTTCTTGAAAATGGCGTAGCTTATGGAAAAAATGCATT
Organism: Bemisia tabaci; assembly: GCF_001854935.1. Lineage (NCBI taxonomy): Eukaryota > Metazoa > Arthropoda > Insecta > Hemiptera > Aleyrodidae > Bemisia > Bemisia tabaci. The sequence goes on from NW_017557621.1 coordinate 8,665,273, forward strand.
CTACATAAAGTGTTTGAAATTATATCATGAGTTGATTTAAGCAAAAAAATTGGACCTCGTGGTCCATTTTTCATACTTCGAATTCCGGATTTTGCTGACCAGGTTGTACCGACCTACGTCACAGGGTACACAATACTCAAGATGCAAACATCTCCTTTTTTTTTCTCTATGCCCTAAAGCCGGTCCATACGACACCTCGTAATCAAGCCAAAGTAAAACTCAATTTCCTCCGAAAGGCTTTCTTCACTTGCACTTTCTTCTTTCCTCGAAAGAAAGTGTAGCTCTGGACGCGGTTTAACGTGGTATCTAACAAACAATATTAGATTCACCCACCCCTTGTCTGCTCTCCCTTTGATCTACAGCCGGCAACGTCGTGATTCCCATCTAGCGCCCCCTCACTGGGTATCTCTAATTTAGTCGAGTTCAGTAGAGGAGGAGTTGCGACTTGACTCGCCTCTTAATTGTGACTCCTTGTTAAGGAAGTTTCGCCCAATTCACGCACCAAATTTAAGGCCTCGGCGGTCCTGTCCTCCTCCTTGTAAATGCAACATCCCCCACCCCTTCCTCCCTCAACCCCATATCCTCTCCCCATCACGACCGACGCGCTTAGGGCTTTCAGCTTGATTGCATTTTCGAGGCAATTAGGTTCCGACTGAATTTTTTCGCAGACGACGAAAACCAACTTGCTTGCCCCCAGTCACTTGTTTATGCTCAGTCTTAATTACTGATTAGATCAGGAAGGGGTAAAAACCAAGACGTGTTGGCCGAGATCAAAAGCGATTGAGTTGGGACCGATGATCATTGTCATTGAAGGGTCCACTGAATTGAATTTGTAGATATTCATCTGGATCGCTGGAGGAAAAAGTTACTTGAAAATATGTTTACAGATGAAATTGGGGTATTTCTTTTGAAATTGGAAATTTTAAATTTTTGAAGTACTCAACGTAAATTTTTCATGGAAAAACAAGACTGATTAGATCAGCGAGGGGTAAAAACCGAGACGTGTTGGTGGGGGTCAAAAGCAATTGAATTGGAACCTGATCCTTTTTTAGGTTCTCCGATTCGAAATTATTGACATTCGTCTAGATCACTGATGTTCCGCATTGACGTTACTTGAAAATAAGTTTACAAATAAAATTGATTATTTTCATTCAAAATTGCAAATTTTAAATTCTTAAAGCATTCAACGTGAATTTCTTGTGAAAAAAACATGGGCTGTAGTCCTTAATTTTTTACCCTAGCTAGTTAAGATCCATTGCATTAACCTCGAAAAGGATCGAGTTCAAAGGCAAGGACGATTTCTGTAAAGCGGGCGAGAGCTGATTGCGCTACTTGAACACTAGCTCGAAGTAATAATGGCATTTATTCTCCTCTCCTTTTTGTCGCAAATTTTAATCATTTCAATAACTCAAGAAAATGGAAAAAAAAAGAACTAAAGTTGCGCTTCATTGTTTTAAAACTTGACTCGCGGGATGACTGACGATTGAATCAAGACTCTGGGAAAAAATAATTTAAATTTTCCTGATACTCATTCAATTTTCTCGACCATTGACGTTGAATTAATCGGTCTCCCGGAGTTCCTCTGTTTCTACCCTCTCTCAGAGCAGATTAAAAAAGCGTGGAATTATTTTTTTCTTTTTTTCAGCATCCGAAGTGATAACTTTTGCACAGTGCATTACTTAATCAGTTTAGTTTAGTTTATTCGTGTTGTTTAGTTCTACGTTTTTATTTCTGCTTCATGATGTTTTAGAATACTCGCATGCTTGAGCTGATATCCTCACACTGTCGGCAATATGTTGTTAGAGGCCGTTTGGACGTATTTCTACCAAACGGAATTACGTGCATTAAGACATGAGCCCCTAGCCCCATAAGAATATATGCATATCAGGGCTCACATTATAATGCACATGGTTCCGTTTGACAGAAATACGTCCATTTATGAAATGCGTTATGCAAAAAGTCTCCCGAAATTATAAATGCAACCCGCACGACTTTTAAGTCAGCGGAAACATATTCAAAGCATCGCTTAAAAGTTTTTTTTTTTTTTTTCCGATTCAATAATCCCCTCTAAACATAGGTCTGCATGTTTTCTCAAAAATTTACGTAACGCTCAGGTTGACCCTTTCTAATAATTGGACGTAGTTCTACCAAACAGACCTATGTGCAAGTGAGAAATGTGGGGTGTGCTCTAGAAAGCTGCATAAGAAGCAATGTAAAAGTGGGTGTGGTTCCTTTTGAAGAATTGGAAAAGCGGGATGTTGCATTCTATCAAACAGACCTATGTGCAACTGAATGCGGAACTCATGAGCCGCGGGCATGGCAAGAGAGCCTTGTGCACAGGGCTCACGAGTTAAAGCGCCCCGACGACCATCTCCCCCTCGTTAGAGTGCGCACTATCATTGCCGCTGACGTCACTGGCGCACAATTATTCCCATTCACTCTTACGCAAAGAGAACTAACGAGCACACCCCACATTTCTCACTTGCACATAGGTCTGTTTGGTAGAAATACGTCCAATTGTGACGTGATAAAAATTTGGATGAAAAATTACCACCTAGATTTGATTTTCCATCTTATATTTTCGAAAATTAGGTGCTAGGCGCTTATGCCAGCGTTACGTAATGCATCTGTAATTCCCCCCCCCCNCTGTCAAGGACCCTTATTGACTCAATCCCCATTTTCCCGCAAGAGTGTTACGTATTTTATATGAGCAACCCCTTCTGGTACTTCAAATCATACCCCGTCTTTCCACTACGGTACACGGTCTGGACACGGTGTGTCGTGGTTCCCGCGATGTTTGCTCAAGCTTCGGGGGCGACTGTTAGGTCGACCTAGAAAGCACGTGCTTGGCGCAACCAATGCGAGTCTCGTTCGGCTAACGCGTTGAGAAAATATCGACGGTGAAACTACCAAACCACGTATCTCGTTTGCGGTGTTTAAAAATCTACGCTCACATTTTATTTTTTTGAAGTAGACCAAATCAATATCATTCCTTGAAATTTTCACGGAATTTTCTCCGCACGAAGAGGAAAAATCACGGAAATTTTCAAGACTGGACGTTAAGTAGTTTTTCATTTAAAAAATAAAGTATGACAGGAAGTCTGCGACGTCGCAAACCGAGATACGTGGTTTGGTAGTTTCACCGTCGATATGCCGTGATGTGGAATCTGTCGTGTTACGGAAAAATGCCGTTCGAGCATTCGAGTGTTGCCAAATTTACTCCCTGAAAATATTTATTTTTGAAAAAAGTCAGAAGTATTCTGCCTTGAAATCTCAGATCCTCTAAATTAAAATACGAACAAAATCCTCTGACGAATCGGAAAAAGAATATTTAAAAATTTTCCCGAAGATTCGAGATTTGTAAAAGGAAATTTGCCAACGTCTGAAGGCTCATACGGCGTTTTTCCTTAATACGGCAGAACTTTTCTAACCATTCCACACCTTCTGATTTGTTCGAATAACCTCTCACGACTCACCTGACCAATTTTGCTCAGAAATGCTCCAGACGTACCAATTAAACGCACGCAAACTCACAAATCAGCTCCGTATTTCCTTACGTGCGAACATACTTACACACACATTTTTATAAGAGCAGAACAATTGTAAGAACACTGCATTACTATTGTTATAACACCACTAGAGAGTAACTTAATCTAACCTCAACAAACCATATTTTAGCGGAAATAACCTATTTTTTTCTAACCTAAATTAACCTAATTTGACGTAATTTACCGAAATAACCTTATTATTTTTTAACCAGAATGACCAAATTTTAAGTACTTTAACCTTATATAACCAAACCGAATCCATCCACCTTAGTACCTTTTCAGAGGTTACTCCAGAGCCCGGCGAGTATAAGAAAAAAGAAAATGTAAGAGGGAGAGGGGCTTAATTTTTTACGTTTCACCTGACAAGAATCTTGAATCAATGACAAATGCAATTTCGCAATGAAAATACCATGGAGTTTTCAATAACTCATCGAAAAACTTCACAAAACTTTAAAGAAAAACTTAACATCTATTCCTGAAGGAATGGAGGAGTTGTAAAATAAAACTATAAAATGTTGCAATGTAGTTGAGCCGCCGATACGGCTCAAACTTCTCCATATTTTGTTTCATTTTCCAGTGTGTTAAGCGAATTTTCAGATTTTCACTAGTGCCTTATGGAAGGCCGGGGGGGGGGGGGTTAAAAGTTTGCAAAAGTGCCTTGCGTATATTTTATGGACGGCCCCGTACCCCTCGGTTGTAAACCCGAGCAAAAACTATATAAATCTACACTGCCGATTTAATACGGCATGAAGCCTCATTTCCGACCGAAGAACTTAAAAATCGTAGCAGGGAAAGTTTTCGGGAGAAGCGAGTCATAACAAGTTGAGAAAATATCAAACTTTCAAGTCAACGCGGGGAGAGAGCGCTGACTGCGGCGTGACGGGCCGTCAAATGCAGCCTCGTTTAGAAGCGTCGTTGAAGGCGTTAAAATTGAAATATCCCGCGGCAATATTGCATTTCTTCCCCACTATTTGGCATTCCGCATCGCAGCGATATGTCGGAGACCACGCTCGCAAAAAAATAAGCGTTCAACAGCGTCTACTAAAGAATAGTTTCGACGACAGGACAAAGTTTCAACTGCCCTAGGTTGCCAAGCTATCGGTCTTCTACCAAAAAAATTATAAGGGGAAGAATGGAGGGGCTTGGAGGACAAGGCGCATGAGTGCAATTTTTGAGAAAATTGAGTTATTAATGATTTCAAGTAAAAATAGTCTTAATGAATATTCTGTGGAAAATTCGCTCCCAAATTCCAATTTTTGGGCATGAAAAAGTAGGTTTGAACTTTCTTTCCGCCATAAGGACCCTTGTAATTTCGGAACTTCAAACACGTATTTCTCAAAATAGCAAGAGCTGCACTTATGCGCCTTGTCCTCCAAGCCCCTCAATTGACAGGAAAAAGGTCTACGAAATTTTTGAGATATAGGACATAAAACGTCCTTCGCAAGGAATCGGTTATAAATTTGAGAACTTGTGCGGGTGTCTGGTTTTTTTTTCATTTTGGGAAATCCTGATTTCATGATTATTCTAAATTCTGATCAAATCCTGATTTTTAGCGGAGAAAAATTAAAATTTCTGCATAGGCGTATGCGAGAGCAATACAAATCCGATCGGACAGCCGACATCTCTCAAATCCTGATTGACCTCATATCCTAGTAGAATCGGGAAAATCCTGATGCTAGACACCCTAACTATGAAATCTGGGTGTAAGAAAATTACCCACAAAGTGATTCCACTGAGACCCCACGCTGACGCCTCATTTGAAGCAAAACCGCATCGCCTTGCGGTTTCAGTAGCGTGGCGTGAATGATCGACTGTCGATATTCCTCCATTCGAAGCTAACTTAAAGAATCGATTAATAAGGTGTTTGTTGCGAACACCCTGTTTATCGATCATTTTCCATCATTTTAAATGGCAGATCATTCGATACATCGCAAAGCACGCCACGCCACTGTGCGGTTTGTCGAGGTTTCAAAAGCGGGGCGCCGCAAAACTCGGCTTTTTTGCTCCACTTGGCGAGGCGGACTTTTTGCCGATGACAGCTGGCGAGCTGGCGCGACTCGGCAAAAGTTAAAAGTTGGTGGGCTCTCGGGCGGGCGCTCAAGTTCCGAGAAACGCGGGTGGGCTCGAGATCGGGGTCTTACACCTTTACGATCGGCATCCGAGCGATATCTGCGGCTTCGGCTCGAAATTAAAGTTCCGTATCGCACACACAGTGCAGGTGCGCTTTACAGTTCTCGTAAAACGAATGCAGGCGCACGGAGCGCTGGATATCGCAACCCGTCCCGGTCCTCGATTGACGTCACGCGAAAACTTTTAAAATTGAAAATCTCCGGCTACGACTCCGCGCGGTCTGATGAGCGGGGAAATATCTCCGTTAACCACGCTCCACCCCACACCAAATCTAAACCAGTGGCGGTGCGTGGACTGGGGGAAAAAAAACACATTGGATCTGGAGTCCAGACTCTTAAAAACATCGACAAGAAAAAATACTATTGATTCAATCGGATTTTTGTTTAAATCAAGAATCAAGCCTCTTAATTTGAGCGGATTTCCTTTTGATTTAAGCTTAAATCTGATTGAATCAAGAGTCCATTTTCTTGTCAATGTTTTCAAGAGTCTGGACTCTAGATTCAATGTGTTTTTTTTTTTCCAGTGTTAGTCTTGAAAAGTACCCTACATCGGGAAATATATTCAGGAAAATGAAAATTCAGTATGGAAAATGTTTTTGGTGTGTCTTATTCAGATTTCAGATGCGGCCCTGGGACAAATGAAGCAAATTTATCAGAAAGGAGCCAACCTACATTTTCGAAGAAATTGAGTCAATAATGTTTTCGGGTTCCATTAGTAATATATTTTCTTCTATTGGGGAAGCCGAGGCGTTCAAGGCCACATCCACCATCTTAGATAATGGAATTTTGAAAATTTGACAACAAATCCGAGTTTCCATTCAAAAAATAACATTTGATACGGAGTTTCACAAAAATCGATTAAAACGAAGCCGCGATAGCATCTAGAGCCACGTCCGCCATCTTGGATTTTAGAATTTGGGAAATTCGACTGAAAATTTGAGTTTCGCGTCAGAAATTATCCTTCGCAACCGAATCTCTCAAAATTCGATTGAACAGGAGTCAAGACATTCTTCCTTTACCAAACCTATAAAGTAACATAAGTTTATGGAGAACTTTTATAAAAAGAATTAAATAAGTTTCCTTAGAAAAATAACACGTAATAAGTAATTATGGAACGTTGGAACAAATTTAGTCTTCGCAGTAATCGGATACGCCCGAATAATATGATGCAGATAGGTCACAAAGCTCGAGAGCCGATCGCAACAGAGTCACGTTGGGTTAAGTTAGGTCACGCAACTAAACTAACTCTCCGGCGAAGCTGGAAGTATCGCTCGAATTGAAGGCGCCCTAATCCTGAATTTGTTCACATTATTTCTTTAACTTCTACCAGATTTCTTCTGATCGCTGTAATTTTGCGAGTTTGCTTGTTTGTTAATTTAAGGTTTTTCTTCATATTTCTCATCTTTTCTTAAGGGAAAATCTTATAGCCGCGCTCCAGGAGCCTGCTGCGCTCTATCATACCTTCTTAGGGGGACAGAATTTCGACAGGCACTAGTATGTACCTGGTGGCAATATGCTCTTCGGAGTTTCCGTGTTATGGGCTTTGTCCGCGGAAATCTTTTAAAGAAAAACACGAGACGGACTACGCAAATTTTGCTTTGAAGAGCAAATGCTGGAGATGTTTACTGTGGTCGACGTGATTTTGGAACGAATTATTGGTTAGAAATATTTCTTGTGTGCAAAATATTCATTAAACGGCAACCGCGCTAAGCGCATGGTGTTCAGCTCGAAATCATCGTAACAGCAATCTGCTCGAGTCGAAATAGGGACCGATATAGCATATCAAGATTACGTTGAAACGAGCGAAAATGAATTTATGGTCAACAAACACTCCAACGTAATTGCAGAACCCCTCACTTCTCCCTCCACTCGCCCCACCTCTCTTTCTCACCCTCCTTCCTCCAATGTCATTCGCTGTTACAATAGCATAACCGTTGGCCAGCGCTAAGTAAAAATATGATACCTACATCTGGACATTACTCCCAGTATCGATATACTCTTGTACAGTTGAGATCGAGCCATTAGAGTTCAGAAAATATGTTACCGTTTTACAGCGGCGCGCGGCGTAGTTATGCAACGTCGGATATGAATTTAACAGCGAGGTGCTACTGAAAATGCACAGAGTTACAACGTATATTGGTTAAAACATTTCAAAATAATCTCAGTTATATTTTGCCTAAAACGCTGAGTTCTAACTTTTTATTACTGATCCGTGGTATTTTTAGAAATTCCGCTGATGGGAATTATGAACACTTTGGCAGACGTTGTATTCACTGAGCGATGACCATTCAAACAGAAAGAGGGTTTAGTTGGATATTTATATTTTTGAAGGCGATGTCCACCCTGTCCCGCGACAAATACAGAGCAGAAGGACCTCTTTGCGACTCAACCGTTACGAAGAAAAGCATATCGATGGTACAAACGAGGGTATCTCAAAAAGTTAGACGGTTATTTTGTTAATCTAATTCCTTTAATTTAAGCAGTAATGAAACTTACTTTAGCTGCGAGAACAACCACTGACAACGAAACACGACAACGGATGGCAACGGAACAACGGAAACTACGTGCCGAAATTGGACCCGCGCCGAAAGAAGGTGGGTGCGGGTGAAAGTACGGGCAACAAAACCCTATTTATAAATTTGCTCTAGCTTTAATAGTTTCGAAGATATAAAATAGGGAAACTTACTTTTTGGGATACCTTCGTATCATAATCAAGGAAGGACTTAGTTCAAAACTGTCGTGCTAAGGAGGAACGCCGTGTAAGCTTTTAGATGTTACCAGACTTTTCTCAATAAAAAACGAATTTACTGGGAAAATTTTGAAATTTCTTCGTCAACTTTTTCAGATAACTTTGTTCGCATTTTACTCTAAAATATCTGAAAATTGCAAGGAAGAACATGAAAAACTTTTCTCAGCAATTTATGTTTTATCCGGGAAATTAGACGACTCCCGAATGTTCATACGGCGTTTTTCCTCATCACGGCAGAATAGGGACTGGATCCTGCCCCTGTGCATTAGAGATAAAAACGGCAACTTCCAGAATTAGCGGATCAACCTCTGCATCCTGCTCTATTGTATACCGTGCGTCGAGGAAGTTGTGGCGTTCGGCGGCGCGGCGCGGCGCGGCGCCTTGAGGCTACATCCCGTTGGGTAGATTTTCGTCCATGCCGTTTGGAAATTGGATTTCGTCGCGGCATGCCGCCGTGCAATAACTCAAAACTTGGAAACAACTAAAAGCGACGAACTCGCAGCAAGTCCAGTGCGATTAAGTCCACGGCTAGCACGCGGCGCTTGAATCGCGACTCAATTCAGCACCCGACTGTTGAGCTTAACGCAGTAATCTCCCCAATTTCATTTAAGCAACCGCGTTGCTCGTTCCCCCTTGTCGTCAAGTTTGCTTCCTTGTTTTCTGTTGTTGGCAAAGGTGCACTTTTTAACGGTAGCCAAGGGATCGATTTCTCGCTCAAATCACCTAAAATGAAAAGTTCAGACAAATTATAAATTGGCTGATCCTATATCAGAGCCAGTATGCTTCAGAGAGATATGAAGTCGGGTGTGGCAAAAGTTAAGTTCGAATATGAGGGATACTTTTCGCCTTGATGATGCTTGATGACAAATTATGATGAAAATATTGACTGCGATCTTATTTCCATAATACAATATGGTTAAGTCTTAGCTTTTAGGGGATTATAAATTAATCATGAGCGACCGTTAAACATAAAAACCAAGATGTTAAAACATCGTTTAACAAGCTGAAAAAAAATTGAAAAAGCAGTTCTTGTTCATTTGTTTGAAAAAATCTTCGGCTATGGAGGCCGTACTTATACGGTCTATATGGACATACCGTCCGTATTCTGGGCTCAGAGGCCGAAAATTCCGGGCGTAGCACCTGGAGCAATTGAACTCCAGCACCCGGAGCAATTGAACTCCAGCACCCGGAGCAATTGAACTCTAGCACCCGGAACTTTCGGCCCAAGAGCCCGGACGGAAGGTATGTCTACACAGCCCGTATAACATTTTTTTCAGTATACGAGACTCAAATATCTACTTGGGTCTAACAATGAGTCTTCGATTTGTTTCGACCTAGATCTGGAACATAGCAAAATGCTTCATACGACAATCCGGCCATTAACTCCCGAAAATTTTGATTCAAATTCCACTACTTGGCAAATGGGCGTAAGTGTTTTATACGCTCTATGACTCTCGGTTATTCATTTCCAGTCGTATAATCCGGTCCCCGCCTCCGTCCTTTTGTTCTGTTTAAACCAGCCCTCCCNCCCCCTCGGTTCCACCCTACCCGCCCCTTCCACCCGCTGGTAACGCTCCTTTAAATCTCGGCCAGCGACAGCACCATTTAACTCTTTCCCGACCATTGTTACGCGGTGCGGTTGCCGGGTGTACCAAGACCTCGTCTCGATTCCCGCGAGTCGATCGCACTAATTTCTTAATTAGCGACGCAAAGCGACAACGGTGCTTTCACGCTCCTGCGACACCCATTCACCGAACTGGATCGGACGGAAGATGCATCACAACAAAAAAAAAAAAAAAAAAAAAAAAAAAAAAAAACAGCTCCACTGTGGACTCGCACGCCCGCAGTCCGGCCGGTGATGCGGCATTATCTAACACCTGCGTTTTCGATACTCTTAATTAGGGGCTCAAGGTTGAGCCAGCAAAAATGATCTGCACCGGCGGCGCGGCGTGCTGCCAACACGGCACGCGCACTGGCGCCTACAAACCTAACAGGGATACTTCACGCATTGCGCAATGCGTGAAGTATCTCTGTTAGGTTTGTAGGCGCCAGTGCGCGTGTCGCGCTGGTCGATCTCGCCCGCCGCACAGTGGATCGAATCAATCAGAGAGGTTGGACATGGAATATTTGGCAGAAATTGCAAATTTCTAGGTTAATTTCATTACATGATGAATTTTAGGAGGTGCTCCTGGAAGAAAATCTCACGAGAAAGCCATTTTTAGAACATCAAATTCATGTATGAACGGAGTTAAAAGCTTTCAATGTTTCCAAATTTTGTTCGACCTCTCCTATTGAATCGGTCCAATGTGCGGCGTGGTCACAATTTTTTGAGCAATATCCAAATTTCGAAAAGCTCGGCGACTGAAGCGGAGATTCTCAGTCCCAGCGGCAAAAATTTGGTAAAAATGCCGCAAAATTGGCACACTAAACCAATAAGTTCTTAATTTCGGCAGCTGGACCCGAGGAACTGTCCTCAATGTGGTGACAATGCGTCGTCTTCCGGGCGAAGAAACGTAACTCCATTCCAAGGTTACCAGATTGGCTCACGCAATTACTTTGTTTTACATGCATGTACCTCTGCAAATTTTATTCTAAATGTTTCTGATCTCGAAAACGACAATCCGTACACTGGAAAAAAAAACACATTGGATCTAGAGTCCAGATTCTTGAAAACATTGACAAGAAAAAGGACTCTTGATTCGATCAGATTTAAGCTTAAATCAAAAGGAAATCCTCTCAAATTAAGAGGCTTGGTTCTTGATTTAAGCTTAAATCTGATTGAATCAAGAGTATTTTCTCTTGTCGATGCTTTTAAGAGTCTGAACTCTAGATCCAATGTGGTTTTTTTTTTTCCAGTGTACTTTTTATTTATTGTTAGTTGCATCCAGTTTATTTTCTGAGCGGAAAAAGAGACACATCCAAAAATTTAACGAACAAGTTCATTAAGCAGAGTCTCTTCATCCTATAGTCTCCCTCCAGTGTCTCCCCCTCTCAACCATTCTCACAGAGTATTTAGCACAAATAAAAAACACGAGCCTTACGAGTCGACAACTTGTCGCTCCGCTGACGAAATGATGTAACTCCAGTTTATCGTGAGTTCTGGAAAACATGGAGTCATGCCGGATAAAAGGCTCATCTTAGAATACAAATAGGCTCTTACGTCAGACGAGCGACGAACTCCCGCATGATGCAACTCTTTGATCACCTTCGCGGAACCGTACAGGGGAGCGAGTCGATTGAAGAGATTGGACAAGAGCATAAAAACCTTTTTTTTTCATTTATACAAAAAGTAGAAGTTAAAAAGTGTTTCCATTGGTTATCTCGTAAAATTCCCTTCCATACAAACCCCTTAAAATTTACAATGTGACGTATTAAACATCAAAATGGACCACTACACAAGGTACGAATTTCAGCATTCTAATACATGTTTCTTCACCAAAATGTTACTTAAAACACGATGCGTACAACGAAAATTACCGAAATCAACTCCTTCCGAAGATATTTAATGATTCTTGTGGCGTGCATCGACACCACCCGCTCATGAAAACTCAATGATCTACGTGATTCACATCGCGCGCTAAAAGTTATCATGAACGTCTCTGCAATAAAAAAATCTGGCAACCTCAATCTTGACGCTTTGGCTCAGCTATAGCAAATAAGTTGGAATATAATATAATAGAATAAGCAATATAGTTGGAAAAACGCATGGTGGGAAATGAACATTGCTCGATTGAGAAGCTTGCTGAAACCGTTGTAGTGCGCGATTTGACTCATGTGGAGCTTTGAGTTTCGTGTGCGTGGGCAGTTCAAATTCAGCGTAACCAAAGTAAAATAAAAATGTTAATATCTCCGTTCGGAAATGATTTCAGTAATTTTTGTAGCGCAAATCGTGTTTTACGTGAAATTCTGGTTGAGGAACATGTATCAGAATGCTTAAATTCTTACCAAAGGCTAGTGGCACTGTGCGCCGAGCATTGACGCGAGGATAACGCGGATCCGTCATCAAACGCGAAACACAAAGAGCACACCTGGATGTCCAAGTGGGCCAGTGGCGTGGCGTGAATAATCGATTATCGATATCTCGCCACTTGAAGCTACGGTAAAGAATCGATTACTAAGGTGTTCGCTGCGAACACCCTGATAATCGATCTTTTTTCATAGGTTTAAATGGCATAACAATCGATATATCGCAATTCACGCCACGCCACTGAAGTGGGCCCTGGAAAGCAACGAGTCGAATAGAGGACAGGGTTGACGTCGACTTACCCTCGCGCCTGGCTACATGACGTGACGTCAGGAGTCTATCGAACGCGTCAACGCGGGTTCTTTTTGCGCGCTCGACACGTTGCAGCGCTGCGAACACGTTCCACGTTCTACGGCGAGAACAATGCCCTCGTTGGGAGTGCGCGGCGCATTCTTCTCGTTCGCGGCCGTGTTCCGCTCGCATTCCGCTCCAGTTGAGCGCGGTTATTCGGAAACGAATGCGATGCGCCCGCCCCGACACGAATTCTGCTCTGCCGTGCTCAGGAAAAAAGCCGTATGAGCCTTCAGGCGTTGCCAAATTGCCTTTGATATATATGAGTCGCTTTTATAGCGCTCTTTGGCGCTGTGCGACGCCTAATCGCCACAAAGCTCGGTCTTCCCACAGGTCATCAGGGAGTTGACAATCTCTTATCTCATTTAACACCCCCTGTCGCCAACCTCTCACTGGGTGTCCCCTACGTCTCCTCCCAGGAGGAACCCAATCAAGCATCTTTTTTGGCAGCCTCTCTTCCGTCATCCTATTGACATGACCATACCAAACAAGTTGTTTGGTCATGACGTCGAACACGATGTCATTTTCGACTTCCATTATCTGACGCACTCTATCATTACGGACCCGATCTCTCCTAGAAATTCCTGCCGACCTTCTCCAGAAATCCATCTCCGTTGCTCTTAGCATATCCTGTGTCCGTTTCTTCAGCTGCCAAACTTCACATCCGTATGTTAATATACTTTTTACTACAGCGTTGTATATCCTCCTCTTGTTATCTTTGGAAATCCGCTGATCCCAGAGGATTCCATTTAACATCGCTATAGCCTTCCTTGCTAAGGTGTTCCTTTCCCTGATAGCTTGATCCGTCCTTCCATCCTGGGTCAACCGCACTCCCAAGTACTTTGCCTTTGATAAAACTCGAATTTCCTTGTGAACTTATGAATATTTTCCTTCCAATTTTTTTAGATAATTTTGTTCGTAATTTCATCTATGGTTCCTGAAAATTTCAAGGCAAGATATTCATAACTTCTCTCAAGAATGAACATTTTATCGAGAAGAATATGGCAACTCTCGAATGTTCATTCGGCGTTTTTCCTGGGCAAGGCAGAGTTAGCTCGCAAACGGCTCTGGGTCAGCTCCAGTTGAAATTCGATGTTGCTACCCACACCCCGAACTGCCGTGGTAAGGAAGCACGCTGTATGCACCTCCGTGCATTCCCAAAAATTGTAAATCGGTTTACGGTTTAATTGTAATTGACCGAAAAAAAAGAAGCTCCCAGTTATCATGAACAAGGACAGTTTTAACTATGAGTACAAAGATTTTAGGAAGGTTCCATGGGATATTCTTCGGGAAAATGATCAATCCTAGATGCATATATTCAGGCTATTCTCACGCTGAAGATCGTATGCAATATTAGTGTATAGTGTACGTCTCCATTAATGACATCAATCCTCGAAAACTATTCCAATTTTTTTTTTCCTATTCTATAATCAATGAAACGAGGAAGCTATTCTCTAACATGCAGATCTAAGTTAATGATAATTCAAATTCTGGGGATAAAGCGCACCCAAGGCCCGCATGAGCTATGCCCTTGGATGCAATCAAGTAAGATAGGCTTCAGGACGAGGGGAAATAATAGGTAAATGATTCAATATTGACGTTTTTAAATCTTGGACTTGGGTATTTTTCAAAACAAACGAGATCCATGCATGCTCATATTTTCGAGTTTGCATGTTTGTAGGAGGAAAAGAAGCTACATTTTTGGCCCGTTAAAGTACCACAAGTGATGTAAAATAGAAAATAACATTTTGGAGTAAATATAAAACATGCACGCGACTTCGGAAACAACTATTTTTTAGAGAAACGTATTTTCCATTTTTCTGGATCAGGCAATTATATAAGCGATCAATCCATTTCCCTAACATCCGCTCAGCAATTATTATGGACAGATGTACTCTGCATAGTGCAACAAACAACTGAACCGTAAAAACATGATATTATGAATAGTATATTAATTTTACCTTTGCTTCCAATGCTGTCAGGACGTAGAACAGGAGAACAAGCAGCCTAAACACAGTCATCTGAAACACATGACAATTATTCTGCATTAATATTTACAAGTAACAAACAAATGAGGAGCTTGGAGGACAAGGCACATAAGTGCAATATTTGAAAAATTGAGATATTAAGGAACTCAACTAAAACTAGTTTGAAAGTATATTCTGTGTGAAATTCACAAGTAAAATCCGACTTTCAAGCATTAAAAAATGAGATTAAACTTCCTTTTCGCTATAAGGCTCCGTGTAATTTTGGAACTTCAAATACTGATTTCTCGAAACCGCAAAAACTGCACTTATGCGCCTTGTCCTCGAAGCCCCTCAAATACAATCACAGAAAACCCACATATGAAAAACTAAAAATTCACACAAAAAAATCTTTCTTCTTGACTTTTTCCCCGCCAGTTTTTAAATCCTTCCCTCCTCCTCACACGCACAATAGGGTGAGGACGTCAGTTTCAAGAAGCCGACACGAAAATCATCACTCAGTTGACGCCAAGTTGACGTCTCTATTGTGCTTGCTGAGAGCTAAAAGCCGTGCGTGAAAAGCGACGCTGCCGCGACGGGAAATCAACGACATTTTCTACGGTGAAATTGAAAATTTCAGAGGAGATTTTGCGCGTAATTTGGTTGCCGTGTGGAAGAGCATCACTTCGTCCGGAGGTCGTTGATCTTGACCTGTCAACAGCCACACACGAAACCCATTAAAAAAGGACGGCCAGTACTGCCGTGCCAGGGAAAAACGCCGTATGAACATTCGAGAGTTCCCAAATTTCCTTCTATAAAATGTTTATTTTTGAGGAGAGTTATGAATATTTACTCCTAAAATTTTAAGATAATTTAGATCTGATTACGGCTATAATGGAGATGTTGCCTGTGTGAGGAATTTGCGATTTGACTGTTGATTCTGATGTAAAAGTTCGCGAGAAACACGATGGTGCCACTGGTTTTCTCTGAAATCATCTCCCAAGCTCAAAAAAAAGCTCTCGAAGTGAGGCCAAAATGGAGGGGATATCCCACGCTATCCTGAGAGTCCACCTATACATCAAAACAAACTCTCCATACAAAGATAGGGAGCAAATACATTTAGCAGGGTTGCCGTGTTTTCAGTTTTAGAGTCCCCAAATAAAGTGGCAGCCCTGTCAATGTATTTGCTCCCTATTTTTGCATGGAGAGTTTGTTTTCATGTAGACGTGGATTCTCAGAATGGCGTGGGATATCCCCTCCATTTTGGCCTCAACTTGAGAGCTTTTTTTGAGCTTGGAATTGATTTCAGAGAAAACCAGTGGCACCATCGTGTTTCTCGCCAACTTTTACATAAGAATTAACAGTCAAATCGCAAATTCCTCACACATGCAACATATCCATTCGAAATATGAAAAACGGACCATAATGTCCGATTTTTTTACTCAAATCAACTCATGATATAATTTCAAGAACTTTTCATAGACTGACTTTTTCCATAAATTACACCATTTCCAAGAAAATCGATGATAAACGTCGCTGTACCGACCTACGTCATCAAAAAAATTCCAAGATGCCCGAAATGCAAACACCTCCTTTTTTTTCTCTATGCCACATAAGTTGGCCCGAGCACAAGCTTTTCAGGAATAAAGCCTTTCTCTTTCAAGGTTTTTCACTTAATATCCGCCCGAGTTTCGCAAATCATCCGTTTCTCCTCATCGCAGCTTTCATCAAATCGCAATTGCCCGGAAACTAGGACCGCACATCTTATCTGATAAAATTGCCCTTTAGACCAATTTTGGAGGATTAGGCTCGACTAGTCGATGAGTCAATTGTTGGTCTAATTTCATCACGTGAACGCAGAAGAAAAACGGGGTGAAAAAACACTAATGTGTGATCCACTTTCAAGGACAATTCTGTAATTTCTCCTACGATTTTAAATAGATTAAAACGCGTAATATCCAAAATCTAAGCTCAGATTCGGATTCCTCGTGAAAAATTGATGAGATTTTATGCATCATATGTTAGAATAGCGTGAAGGAAAGAGGTTTAATGACGTAGAAAAACACTAATGTGTGATCAATTTTCAAGGACAATTCTGTAAATTCTCTTACGATTTTAAATAGATTAAAACGCGTAATATCCAAAATCTAAGCTCAGATTTGGATTCCTCGTGAAAAATTGATGAGATTTTATGTATCATAAGTTAAAATAGCGTGAGGGAAAAGGTTTAACGACGCGCACAGATTCTGTCGTACTGGCCCTTTGAACTACGCCGCCGCGCGGGTCGCCCGAGTGAAACCGAACGGGGAGGCGCCAGCTCTAAGCGTTCGGTTTCGTCGCGAGGAATTCCTCACGATAAATTCTTATTCTTCCTCCTCCGCTGACCCACTGAGCACTACCCATGTTGCCACGTTGGATTCATATGCTCGAATCAGTATGTCTACGTTACGTCTCTGCCCTTCACGCTATGCTCGGGTATAATACATGAAATTGTATCAATTTTTAACGAGGAATCCGAATCTGAACTTCGATTTTGGGTATCACGCGTTTTAAGTCAAATTTTCTAAATCCGAAAATCTGAAATGACTGACGTGGCTTAAAATACCATCTCGGCTCCTGTTCGATGGATTTTCCTGAAATTCGGTGTCAGGGTATGATACATGAAATCGCATCGATTTTCAACGAGGAATCCGAATCTGAGCTTCGATTTTGGGTATCACGCGTCTTAAGTTAGATGTTCCAAATTCGAAAATCCGAAATGACGGACGTGGCTTAAAATGCTATCTCGGCTCCTGTGCGATGGATTTTTCTGAAATTCGGTGCCAGGGTATGATACATGAAATCGCATCGATTTTTTACGAGGAATCCGAATCTGAGCTTCGATTTTGAGTATCACGCGTTCTAAATCAAAATCTGTCAAAATTCAAAAAATTCAAATTTCGAAAATCCGAAATGACTGAGGTGGCTTAAAATGCTATCTCAGCTCCTGTTTGATGGAATTTTCTGAAATTAGTGGTCAGAAGGTATTTTTCGACGGGGAACTCGAATTTATAGTCAATTTTTTAAAATTCTCAAATCCAAGATGGTCAAATATTAGAGGAAATATGTTCGCAGATTTATCAAGGTGAATTTGGCAGCGTCCGAAGGCCCATACGGCGTTTTTCCTTGCCACAGCAGAGTAGTACGTCAAACACGCTTGGCTGTGATTTATATTGTCGAGCCTGAATGGACGGTCGAACTTAGCCCAACCGTCATTTTCGACCCGGCATTTGCATGATATTAAATTTTAAGTGATAATTATGGAGGTCAGTGATATAGGCAGAATTAGCTCGTGTACGAATGACGCTTCGATGGCACTTCACGAGATCAAAATATACACGTGTGGTACTTTGATGGTGTATTAAATTTTTGATCAATGGTTCTGCAGGCGGGCAGGCCAGGACAACTCGATTTGGAATTTAACTTGAAATATGACACTTTGTGACAGTTTAAAAAAAAAAATAGGCAGAACTGTTCGGTGTGCTTCAGCAAAAAGCGTCATGTGTTACCCATCGATCTCTTCAGAAAAATGCGAAGAATCGATTTTTGAAATCTCCTAAGTGTCAACTTTTCTTTGTTTTCGAGATATTTTCGACAAAAAATGAATCTTATGTTATTTTCTAAGAGGGCTCCTGCAAAGGGGCATCAGTCGGATTGGCCAATCAGAGACAACTCGTAAAAGCAGAATCCGCTCTCAGGATCCGCAGGATTCGGACCGCAATTTGTTTTGCGGCTCTTGATTTCTCTGTGGAAATGTGAGAGTCCCTTGTAAACCATTCATCCATTCTTCTTCCGAACTCTCTGCTCCCAGAGAAACCCCCTTGGCATCGGAATAGCTTTTCTTCCTTGCAAATTATGTTCTCCAGTGGCCCGATCAAACTTTTCATCGTGGGCCAGCCAAACTCCTAGGTCTTTGTACTTTCCTCACCCTAAGGATATAAAATATTTAGTATAAAGTTTACGGTAGGAAGTGAAGGAAGAGATCAGAAGGTATCATAGCATGATGATCTGTGGGAAAATAAGCTTCATTGGCGATTGAAAGTTGCAGAGCGCTTTAGTGCGCTGAGTTAGCGAATTACATATGTTACATGTATTCTATAATTTTTCTATTTATTTACTTACATTTATTTAAAAACTGATTTATTAGTACAGCACTGTGACATTATTAATTATATTCTCCTACCTTTGTACTTACTAATATTAATTATTAAATATAATATTTCTATTCATTTATTTATTGTTTCATTCATTTATGCATACTTAACTGCTTCTGCCACTCTGTAGCACGTCTTACAACAGATTTTCACATTTAAATAAGCAGGATTTCCCATGTATAAGCAAAATTTAGCAAAGTGGGTCATTTTTTCAACACCATATGAATTTAGAAGAGGAGAAAATCTTCGTGTTTTCTACGTAATTTCTATTTAAAAATAAATCCGTCTTTCCGCTCGAAAACGCAACGACTAAACATTAGCCGAACCCACCGAGCGCAGTGCTAAAGCAACAGTAGGCATGTGCACGCACATCCGTTCCGAATGCCCCCTCCCCCCTCCAGCCGTGCTAAAATATGTAAGGAGGTTAATTGAGGCGCGGGAAAAAACGCCGCCGTGCGCTGCGCGGGTCAACTAACCCTCAGGCGCGCAACGAGAGGGAGAGCCTCTTGATTAAACCCACGGTTGCATTTAGGAGCACTTTTCCTGTCCGACGTGCCCCATCAGTACCCCCGCCCTCCCCCCTCCCCCCCTGCCCGCCACTCCATCGATCACGGCGGCGGCGCCCGGCTCGGAGTTGTGCTTTCTACTTTCATCAAGTGTCAGCTTAAATTAATTTTCCCGCACCCCCCTCCCCTCCCCTCGCCGTCCAGAAAACGGGACAACTGGGTGACAAGCAAGCCGTGACACGGCGATATGAGTGACGATGACAGGCTCGAGCCCAAGGATGCCAGATTTTTAGATTAAAACTGCGTATTTTACGCTTTGCTGTATTGGGGATACACTGGAAAAAAACACATTGGATATTGAGTCCAGACTCTTGAAAACATTGAAAAGAAAAAGGACTCTTGATTCAATCAGGTTTAAGCTTTAATGAAAACGAAATCCGCCCGAATTAAGAGGCTTGGTTCTTGATTTAAGCTTAAATCTGATTGAATCAAGAGTATTTTTTCTTGTCGATGTTTTTAAAAGTCTGGACTCTGGATCCAATGTGTTTTTTTTTTTTCCAGTGTAAGGTAGGTTTTTTATCTTCGAAATCGATCTCAAGATTGCTGGGTTGCATTGAAATGTCCAGATTTGTGACTGGATCCGTAAAAAGGGGCTTTATGTTTCGGGAGAAAATTTTCTTTAACTTTTTGTGAAAGCCGAAACTCCATTCTTCTACAACCTATGAATTTTTTATCGGAACTTAGCGATTTTACCTCCTTCGACTTTTGAGCTTTCAGGGTCAAAATTACGCCAAAATGTGTCGATTTTCTTCCTTCCTGCATTTGAAAAGGTTGAGGAAAATCTGTCGGAAAATATAAGATCCCTTTTCACAGATCTGGTCTCGGTTTACGAGTAGAGATAGGGAGAAAGTTGCTAGTTTTACAGCAAGAACTCAATGTTGTCAGATTAAGTGATGAGAGCATATTTTTCGCTGCGTTATACTCGTCAAAAAGTGCTGATATCTAAGCTTAGTTCAGAGATTCAGCTCAAAGTTGCTGCGGCTGTTTTATGTTAAATCCATACTTCACGTGGCGTTACATAGAAAAAGGCTCTAATTTTGCAGCACAATATTGAGAGCCATGGTTGCCAGACTATCTAATTCAATGTCCATATTTAACGTTGAGTCATGCAGATCAAAATGCTGAATTTTCGGTGCAAAATCTAGTCGAGGTGTTGCCGAATCGCGGATGCGCGTCATTGCAGACTTAGTGATTTCAGTTTGAATTCATCGGAAAATCCGGGATAAGCTCGCAATCCGACAATAGAGGGTTGGAAACTTTGAGAATTATAAGTAGTATCATTAGATAAAATCGTGGAGCTTGACAGCTAAAAAATTTCGAAACCCATCACGTATTCCGATTGTAAATTTTCAAAATGTCCTGGGATTTCCATTTCATACAAAGAAGAGACGCTTGCTGCAGACACTGAAAGTATGATTTGAAATTCTTACAAGCTGACCATGTAATGATGAGGAGATAGCAGACAAATTACAAGCTGCGTACATTTATTTTTCCCCCTTTTAACAAGTTAAGTATGAGTGAAAATTTTGAAATTTTTATACGTTGCGGTACTGCTTGCGAAACTTTTACGTGTAATGTACGTGTAATAACTTGAACATTTTTACGAAAATCTTACTGCAATTTCTGCCCAAAATATTGCCAATTTGATTTTGTAATAATGAGAAAATTAGAGAAATTTGCGATGAAAAACTGCCTACAGTTTCTTTGTAAAGATACAATTTTCAAGTAGAAATTTTTCAACGATGAAATTTGTTCAGGTTTTTCTCTCGGAAACACCAGTATTGGAGGAATTTCGAGAGAATTGATCGTCGTGCATAGAGACGGCTTACACCGGGAAGTCTACAGTCTAGTACGCTTGGACTGCCTTCTGCGCCCATTTTACACACAAATCATTACTATACCACAATTCTGATACCTACCCAATCGGAAATTTGACCTTGGGCAGATCAGAATAATATTGTGGCAACCTTAGCGAGATTGTGAGCATATTTCAACAGTAAGGTTGGCCTGAGAAACTTGGTACAATATACCATCAATACTGGATATATAACCTTAGTATTTTAATATTGCACCAATATTAGCAACATTAGAAATCCAACGTCAGGTGGTGCTCGGTGATTCCAAGATTGTCACAATGTTGTCACAATATTGGTTATACAATATTGGTAAACTAATACTGTCGTAGAGTTGTGTTTTCAATATTGCAGTAATATGTTAGTTTTAACATTGGCGCATTATTAAAAAAAATACTGAACATAGGCTTTTGCTTATAATATTGACACAATATTGACACAATATTAGGAAAACAAAATTGCTAAAATAATATCGAGACGATGTTATCTCTGTGATACTGCGGTATTGTTATTATGTTAACATTCAATTAACGTTAGAACAACAAACATAACAGGCTTCTTTTCGTAATATTGTCATAATATTGATACAATATTGGATATCTAAAACTGCTGAATTGATATTATGTTAACATTATTTTTACAACATTGTGGTAATATTCGCACTTTAACATTGTCTTAAGATTAAGAAAATAAACATTTTAAGCTTCTGTTTCTAATATTGTCATAAGATTAACACAATATTGTGCGCGGCGAGCACAATTCGACCGCGTTTGCTGTTTTCGCCACCAGGGCGCGTTCGCCGCGGATCTGCCGTTGCGGTCCCTTTAAGGGCAAATTAAAGGGCAAAAACTGCGACCTTTCGCTTTTTAACGTAATAGGCACATGATCCATAGGCGTCTAACCCATCTTACCGATATTTTTAGGCCAAGGGCTGAAATGGAGCTTTTTGGCAACGGTCCGCGCGCGGCCGCCCCGTCAATGGGGCTGGTTCTCGTTTCGCCTGGGCAGTGCCCGTTACAAGTGGGATTCAAGTTAAATACTTCAGCCAGTGCAAGCAGCCAAGAAAATAGCTGACTTTTAGGAAGGTTCCTTGGCACTCCAATGTTCCGTATGCCTACATTATAGGCATTGCGACGCTAAGGAATTTCTTCCGCGAGGACGGTAGGTAATACGGTGTTCTATCGCCTACCTTGCCTCATAGGGAAGATTGGAAATCCAAGCTTGTCTCAGAGGTAAAATAAATATCCTGCCAATATTATGGCAATATTATAACATCAAGTCTATGGCAACATCATGATCACAAACCGCTGAACAAGCTTGGAGCAATATTGTTAACATAACGTTGTCACAATATTGAATATCCAAGTTTGTCTCGGAAGTAAAATAATGTCCCACCAATATTGTGGCAATATTGTCAGGATAGGCTTGGAGCAGTCTTACAAACCTAACCTTAGCACAATCTTTGGGCTCAAGCTTGTCCCAGAGGTAAAATAAATGTCCTGCTAACATTGTGGGAACATTAGCAAGATAAGCTTGGCAACTCTATTCAAATGTGAAAAAATGTCATACTAAGCTTGTACCAAAGTCAAATTTCCGATTGGGATCTAAAGAAATCTAAAGCACTAATATAGCCGAAAATGTAGCGTCACATGCGCACTAACATCGATGAATGCGACACGAACTGTTTTTTAATAGGAGAACTTGAAGTGTCTCAATCGGTTCATGCGCTACTTCAAGATGCGATGCGATGTAGCGCGCGGTCCCACACTGATCCACCTTCAATTACGTAGGTAGGCAAAACGGGCTCCTAAGAGGACGAATAGTGGTATCACAGTTTTGGGTCGCTTAACGCTGCACGGCTCCCGCTATTAACCGTTCCTATCAAAACAGCATTCGGCGCGCTCCATACAGCAAATAACATCGTATGATAATGTAATGTTGCCATATTTCTTGCGATGAATAATCTGGAAAAATTCTACATATTTAAATGAATTGTGCCCCAAAAAAACTAGAACTATTCAAACACTTTCCTCGGAAGAAGTATTTCATCGGAGCAAAATCGACATTTGAATGCCCAAACGAAGTTTCATCTCAAAATCGCAGGGACAGAATTATTTTGAGTGGATTTTCCACCAGATCATATTTTTGGAATCGCAGAATTCTAACCGTTTCGCTTGATTTGGGGAGGTTTCGTTCTATAATTTTCTTGTAAATCTTTCTCTACAGAGAAAGCAATTTAGCACCAGGCCCTAAAACTTCGGATCAAATGAAGCTAACTAAAGGCAGCAAGTTTGAGCCCTACAGTCTGTAAGGCTGAACCCTAAAGCTGGAGGGCAATACCCTATAAAGTTGTAGGGCTCAGCTTAACTGCCTTTAATTAGCTCCATTTGATCGAAAATGTAAGGGCTCATTGTCAGTGGTACGTTGTTTTTTCGGCAATACCATACTTTTGTGTTACTTATACGGTGAGTACTAAAATCGCTTCTCCTGTGGATGGTCACATATTATAACAGGTCTCCTCCACTTGGAGAGCTCTCTTACGTGCAACTAAATTTATTAAATTTTAAGAAAGGTATTCAACATTTCAGTAGGTACAATTTCACAAGCGTGCCTATATACGTCATTTTGCTTTAGCGGTCTGGCCAATGGCCCCCCCTACTACCAGGGGCCCGGAGACCCTTTTCCGGAAATTTTTTGAAAATTTAGCCGTACTTGAGCGCATTCTAATGCTTCCATGATGAAAATTTTAGAACCTAATAATTAAATGAACACGGTGTTTTCATTTAAGACCCGAATGCATTAAAAGAGTGATCATCCTATATACAAAGATTCCCCCACCATCCAGAATTTCTGGAAGGGGAGTAGATGGTACTATTTTCAATTTTAGAGAGGCCAAGCCCCCCCCCCTTTGTACGCCCATGTACAATTTTGATCCCACGAAAAGCGGCAATGCTGCTTAGAATTCACAACACGTTAGTGTCAGAAGGTTCTTCTTGGCAAGGACCGATAATGGATTGAGGTTCAACGGATAAGAAATTTAAGTCCTTCTTGATCCCCTCATTACTTTAAGTGCTGGATGGAGACGGCACTGGTCTTGAAGACCTCCTAACAGATGCCCCTCCTATTCCACTCTGTGAAAACCTGCATCGATTTAAATGGGACGAATTTTGGCTGACACACATTACATATGGACTCCGCTGAATGTCTCCTGTAACTTGCACTAAAAGCCTTTTAGTTACAACCAATAGAACCTTGCACGTAATGTTAAAATATCACTTTGTTTCTACTTCAAGTGCATGATATAATAGTTACACGTCCATATGTAAGGAAATTGATGTCATTCATATGGCAATGCATTGAGGATCTAAATCATAAGATCATCGGATCATCTTATATTCATAAGTTGAATCAATCAAGGTATCAGAGCGGTCATTTATCCCTCAGCATTCTGGAAGTCTTCTTTCCAAAACAGGCCTCTCCTCCTAAACGTCTTTTCATTCTCAATCATGAGTGTCCGTCGTATAAAAGGTAAGGCAGTTTGAAGTTTGCTATTCTGAAAATGTAATTAAAAAAAATGTAAGTACTTACGATAATCGTTTTTGCTTAGAGCACGAAATCGTGGAATTTTAATACAATTTAGTACAACCGATATTGATATAAGATTGAAATGAGCCATTTGAAGCTCATTATATAGGACAATAGAGATAGCTTACCGTGAATTCGGATATGTTGGAGAAAAAAAACTAAAAATTATTTCAAGTTTAACCGAAGTTGCGCTGGTCATGAATTTTGCAGTCCAAAAGGCACAATTTAAAAAACAAATGATATTACAATAAAATTCTGATCTACATATGTTTGTGGTAAAACATGTCAGATTATCATGTAACAGGAGTAAAAAAAGGGAGGGGGCGGGAAACAAGGCTAAAATATACTACCCCTGGTTGTTCTTCTTGGATCTTGGCAACCAACATGTGGGTTTCCAGCTTTTTCGTCGATAATATTTAATATTGTATTATTCAGACTGAAAATAACTCAGTTTTCAGTCGGAACGTTTCGGGTGTTTGATTGTTGTATTTTAGTGGGTGTTTTCGCCTTGTTTCCCGTTTTTCCTCCTTGTTTTTCTCCTGTTACCATTGTTCCGTCCTCCATGTAAATTTTTATCTAACAGTGCAACTAGGCTGGTCCTTTGTAGACCCTAAAATAAAATAAACCATCCGCAGATAATTTTCAATAAAATTATCGAGCTTAGTCCATTAAAATCTCAAATATATCGATCTAGATTGACAAGAACCTGAAACTTTTAATTTTATCCCCACGGAATAGAGGATCCTCCTTCTCGTGAACGCTCCTACAAGAGCCGGAGTAAGGTGTTCAATATCTACTGTACTACTCGCTCGATATAACTGTAGTTTCCGGTATTACAACCCTGCTTTCAATTCACGTAATCGAACTTTCAAACGAAACCGAACAGTAGAGATAGTTCACTGAAAAGAAAAGTTCAAGCGCAAAAACTAAACTTCGGTTCATACTGAACACCGAACTTTTCTGGCGCAGGTAACGCGAAGTTGTCAATCACAGGAACCGAAGTTTAAGTCATAAGACCAGAGGTTCGGTTTCTGTAATCGAATACCCACCAACCTACCTCAGTTACCTGAATAAAAAATGTTCTGAAAATAAAAATGTTAAGTATGAACCGAACTTTTTTTCTCCGCGTGAATCCAAAGCGCCGAGATTGCGCTTCACACGCGGTCGATATTAACCTACATGCTACGACTCATATAGATGAACTTTTTTCCCCCTAAGAGTGACAACCAGCTCCATGAGAGGGTCGACGTACTGAAAGGCAGGGCAGGCCGCGTGTACATACGGCGTCACAAAAGCAAGCAGGAAGGAAAGTTTTATTGGCGCAAAAGCGCCCGGATTAACTTTTTTATCCGACCGTCTCAATTCTACGCGGGTAAAGGTGTTGCAAACTTGGCCAGCAGCCAAGGAGTGAAACGGTCAGTTACAGTGTTGGCAAGATTTCCCAAATACAGAATTTTAGAAAAGTCTGATCTACTACAACACTAAATCATGGTCTTAGGATGGGCGAAATGTCTCTGATCGCTCGATTTCTGTTCCTGCATGAACGAGATTAACCATTTACTTCGCTAACTTGTCTACGACTTTCCTGACTTCAATTTAAGCTAAAATTACTAAAATGTTAAACTAGCTAGGGATAGAATATTAAAATAAAAGAATTAATTAAATATAGATTTTATTAAAAAATAAGTTAGTCATTACAAGTTATTAGACGATAATTAAAATAGTAATAAATTGGTTTTTGATTAATAGTTCTTTAGATTAATAATGAATACTAAGATAGCTACACAGATTAGTAACGGCTCTTTTCTCTACCTTCCGAGTCTGAGTAATGTAACGAAGCTATACTGCAGTGGCGTAGGAAGGGGGGGGGCCAGGGGCTGCCCCCCCAAAATTGGAAATAGTATCATCTGCCCCCCCCCAGAAATTCTGGATGGTGCAAAAACACCATCTTTAACGACAAGTCTCTGTCGCCGTGGCCCGTGAGAGGATGCCTATCTTCCGAAGATTAATTAAGAGCAAAAAGAAAAAAAATAAAATAAAATAAGTGTATTTCTTCCGGGAAATAGAGCAACTGAACAACAATAAGAAAAACATTAATTCCATCCTGCTTTGTTTATTCAATTACCTCTAATTAACGAGGAAAAATCAGAGTGTAAAATAAAATTATGAATCAATGAAATTTATCACTCTTAATGCACATAGTTTTTACTTAAAATCTCGCGCTCGAACGGTTAGTTTTTTCTTCTCTGTTCATTATTCAGTTGAATTGCTCTAAAGAATCTGGATGCAATCGATTTTTTTCTAATTCATAATTCATATCTTTATTTTTTGGTACATATGACAAATGCTCATTCGTTCATAGTTACGTCTTGCTCATTATATTATATTTTACTTTGCATGGGCTTTTCCTAATACAGAACAATGATTCTGGCATTCATTAAACATTTATTGCGCAATTTTCACACAAATGAGTGGTTAAAAGTGAGAAAATAAATGGAATAACCTGTTGAATGCAACAATTTCAAAGTATTTTAACCTTAAAATGCATAAAACTGGGTGAATTTTATGCAGAAATTGAAGGAAGATTAACGCCACAAGTGCCTCGAGATGCGCTCAAATAGAGTTAAAATTTCAAAAATTTTCCGGGGGAGGCCCCCCGGACCCCCCGCTGACCTGGGGGGTATTCCATACCCCCCAGACCCCCCGGTGGTGGGGGGCCAGGCCCCCTCCCCAGCAAAATGGCCTAGCTACGCCTATGCATACTGATACCATTAAAAATAGAAAGGGGTTGTTAATCCGTAAAACGAACTGATTCGTGCGACACAGCCGGAGAATGAGAATTTATGGGAGAAGAAAATATTTTTTCCCCTGTTACTTAATTTTAATCATCCCCTGAATTCATTTTTTGGAGTTAAATTTTAAGGATTCAAAGCATACTCGGACACACTCGGAAGGACGCACAATTTGCGTCATTGCGTCATTATGAACACCATAGACAATGGGTAAAAAGACAAACAAATAAAGATATTGTAAAGTTAACAAGAAAAGTATACAATTAAATATTTTAAAATTATGAGCGGAAAAGGGATTAACGACGGAGAAAAGGTCATACAAAGCTAAAAAACGCATTTAAAAATTCGATCTCGAATTGTATTAAAAATGATGATCATATTATTCGTATCAACAGCGTTCGGTCGAATGGGGTGGTGCTTTCGAGCGTTTTCTTACAGAATTAATTTGCGCACGTTTGTTAACATATATGCAACCGTGTTGTTAAACCTTATCACTGTGTGATTATCCAAGTTAGAATTTAACGTCGTAAGAAATGTAGCATTATTCTTCCCCAAAATGTTAAACTTGGAACTCACGCTCATGAAGGGGGAGGGTAGGTTTAAGGAGCAATCGCAAAACGATTGTGGCTGGGACAAATAACGGATCACATTTAAAATTCGAATATAAGACACGGCAAATCGATGTACACAAGCAGCGTGGCTGCCAAATTTCATTTTAATGCCCACGTATGTATTGTATACTTTTCAGGGACTGTTGAGCCTCTCTGACTGAAAATTGTATTAATTCTAATTGATCACATGCAAATTTCAGCGGAAAGGACAAATATTACAGTCATAATCTCGTAAAATCATGAATCTTTTGAGTCAATTCAGCGACCAAAGATTGGAGGTACGTTCTTTTATTCGCATTAGAAACGACGTATTGCGCGTTTTTGTGCAAAAATTGTCGAGAAACGTCCCTGTAGGCAGGTACCAACATCTCGGTGGTCAGTCCAGATAGTATAGAAGGAGTATAGAACCTTCTATACTCTCTGGGTTGGTCACAGGTATTTCATAGCACATACGATTTTTTTTTGAATGATCTGACAATACTGATAACTGATACCCAGCATTTTGGCACAATATTTCCGGGTATGCGCCTAATTTATGTGCCGGAGTGAGAAAAGTTGGGTGGGGATTGAACTTTCCAAAAACGCCGCAATCGGGAGTCAGATGGACGTCTTCAAATCATAGTGAATTATCTTCATTGAGACCTGAACCCTGAGACTTATTATAATGCACGCATGACAGGGCTCTTGTCAGAATAGAGATAGTTCATTTTGATTTAAACACGTCCAAATAAGATGCATAAACTCGCAAGACAGGGAACTCGGCTCGAAAGTTTTGCACCCCATTAGCCTCCCCCCTCCCCCTCTCCAGGGGGTAGAAAACGGGGTGCAAAATAAAGACAATCACAGTTGGTGCGGTGAATTTATTTTCCTGGCTCGTCACGAGTTTTCGCACTTCGTTTTCTATTGGAGTTGCCAAGTTGTTAGAACCGATATTTTATAGTTTCTGACTCATGTGTAATCATGCGTGTGAACTACAGTCCCTTTGTACCCAGAGTTAAGACAGCTCGATTACCTGGGCTGGTGTCACAAAAGTGTGCACCCAAAATAACGATATTGAGGGATAAGGATGAGGAATCCTGCGACGTCTGTCATCCAAAAGCAACACCATCAACAAAACTAAAAAACATCTAACCAAAGAAATTGCAATAAAATAAAATGAGATTGATTCGTGAATAGTTTCGTAATATATTTTCATTTTGGCGCGATGAAAATTACGATTTACTCTTGATAAATCACAATTAGGTTATATTTCCATTATTATTGTTTACATTCGAGCCGCCGCCATCTTGGTGCACTCTTTTGTGATTCCATAAGCGAGAACTGACCAGAATTGGATTCTTTATTAGGCCACTCCCAAACCAATCAAGCGCGACCAGAATTGATATGTCGTAACTCTGGGTAGCCGGCCAGGTTGGCCTAGTGGTCAGTGCGTCTGACTCTAGGTCAATAGGTCCCGGGTTAGAATCTCGGTGGTCGCGTCTAATTTTCACGGAATTGACGAGTAGATCTGCTCAAACAGACTCTACTTGAGACTAATTAAAAAAAAGGAAATCTACGATTACATTTTATATCAAAATCAATCAATTCAAACTTCCTACCCGTGAAAAAATAAAATTCGACGTAAGACAAATAAGGCATTACAAGGCAAATATTTGTGGCATTTGTTGGTTAGTTTTCCTGACTCGGCCCTGAAAAAATCATTAAAATTAATGAAATACCGTTACGTCACATAACACGATCAAACTGTTTCTTGGTTGCCCAATTCGTACAATGATTAAAAAGCCAATGATGAAAAGGAATCAGATGAGCCTCTATACTACTTGTCTTGTTTACCTCGTATGTATGCATTTTCATGGTTCCTGTCACACCATTGTATCGCATGCATTCTTTCCCACTTAAGTTTATTGCTCGTATATATAGTTATGCTATCATCCCTTTTACCCCTTTGATTTTCCTTTTCGTACATTCTCCATGAAGGTTATACATTAAAATTTGGTGACCCCCAACGTACATCCTTTATACCTGTGACTTTCCCTGCATTCCTCATGTACGTTCACCCTACATTTTTAAGTACAGCATTGAAAAAGGGTATAAAAATCGGTCTTAAAGCTAAACACTGAGAGAAAAAGTTCACTCGTACGAACAGTAAGTGCGGTGTTCTGTATTGATGGTACTATTTGGTTCATGAAACCAAGATTTATCTATAGTGCGGTTCGGTTAAAAAGCTCGATTAATAAGATTTCTCTGGCCGAAGGCACGATTACATGAACCGAATAGTGTGGCCGATATAGAATACCGTACTTAAGATTCCATAAGAAAATTTTTCTTCCAGTGGCGTGGCGTGCTTTGCGATGTATCGATTGATCTGCCATTAAAGTCTATTGAAAAGGATCGATAAACTGGGTGTTTGCAACGAACACCTTAATAATCGATTCTTTACCATAGTTTCAAATGGGGAAATGTTAATAATCGATCATTCACGCCTCGCCACTAGTTTACTCGGTGTATCAAAACGGCAACGTGCTATCTTCGCCACACCTTTCCATTTTACATTCCCGCCAAACTCGGATTCCTGAAACAGCAGTGCTTAGTTGGTCGCTCAAACTGAAGCGCATAGTGCTGTTCTACTCCTTCCCTTCGCTTTTTGACTCGTTTCGAAGGTGACTATACCACCCCCGCTCTTCAATGTATGCGGACGTTAAAGTCTAGATTTATAGGTATGGCAAACGCAACGCCCGCTTCAAATACGAACAGCATCCGTTTTATTGATCTTTTTTATGGTCGCATTTTTATTACCTGCGGCGGGATCTGCGGACAATCCCTCATTCTCCCAAAATCAGTTCTACTAATACTGAAGTAGGTAATCTTGTCAGTTGTGTACTTTTCAACAGATTACAACATATAATTTAGTAAAAACTTTAAAAAACGGTGCTTGTATTCAACTAATGTAAAGAATTGAATGTTACGGGTAAATCCGTGTTTCGGTAGAATTAATTTTGCCTCCACGAGAAAAAGTAACCGGCACATTTATGTAAACATGGGATGTAGAACAGAAAGTAATCCAAATTTACGGTTAGTATTTTTTGGGTTGGTTCTTCCGTGGGTTATATGGACCAAATCTTTGGACTGAAAGTTTGCAATCTCGTTAAGGTTGTAACCGCCGAGCCATCGGCGCTGCCACCGTAGGAATGGTTTTGGTGTAAAATTGGCACCATTTGGCAACACTAATGTAATGGAACACAGCTCATTTGAACTCCGAGGATTTCATGGCAAACACAATTGTAAACGCAACGTGAGAAACCCTTGAGAGCCAACAATCACAGCCATACGTTGGCTGTGCGGCTGTGCCTGAGAGAACCAAAACGCCTGCAATTCTTCGTATATGCAACACGGACATCCACAGAACACGAATAGTTGCATCCTCGCCCAGCCATTGAAAAAGCTGGAGCGCCTTCAATTTTTCCACTTATGATAAGAAACTTTACCACTCGTTGCATTCATAAGCGTCATTGCACAAAGATAGGGCGGTTTGAGTATTTAATCAAATTGAAAGAAGGAATAAGTATATTAATAATAAATATATAAATTAAATGAAGACTTTTCGCACAGTAATTACTTGCCTGACCTTGCCGGCAATGTCACACTTGACCTTTTTCTGAATCTTCGCACTTAATTTACTTGTATCTTCTTAATTAATAATCTTCTTAATTAATATCTTTAGCATAAGGCAGCGTTGCCAAAAAGTGCCGGGGCCACGGGACGAGTGAAATCACAACCTATCACGATCATCGCTGTTTGTGCGGAGACAAGTTTTCTTCAAGTTAATGATTCCCTGATTTTTCCGATATTTTGAACATAAAAATTCTCAACCTCTCCCTGGCTTTTCATTGTTTTTAGCACAGTTTCTGGTGAAAATTCGAATCACGAACAATTCTGAGCGCGCGGTGTCTTAAAATAGGAAAAATGCAATGATAAGGCTTGAAGAAAACAATTCTGCAGCAAAATTCCCTCACATTTTCCGACTTAAACGTTCGTCATCACATCTAAAATTTACTCGACGTGGCAAATTATTAGAAGGAAACACGCGTGCAAGAATCAAGTCGTTGAATACCTAAAAACCGTTGCAGATTTATGGGAATTCATGAAGGAGTCTATGAGGATCTATGATCAACGCAAATCATATGCGAATAGCTCCTATCAATTTAATTCATTAATACATCGTTCTTTTTGATATAAATAAGTTCATGTTATTTTTTCCGATCGTAAATAGGAAATAACTGTCCGTCCTCCTGAAGGAGCTCTTTAGCAGGAATATCTACGAAATTTTTTAGGCGACGAAAATATGTTTAACTCGAGACTCACACATTTTCAGGGCCTATTATACACAAACGCAAAGGTTCAACAGAGGCAAGAGATGTGATTTTAAAATCAGAGATGTGCTACAGCACTTGCATTCATCACAATTTAACTTGCATAAAAGTTACCCTCATAGTTAATCCTTTACCCAAGTAGAATACCAGACTCGCCACACAGAGCAGTCTCGCCAACCATAGGGCAACATAGCACCTAACCACAAAGCCCACTTGTCTGTATGGACAAATACTCCGTTAGAAGTAAATGTGATTTACCGGTAATTAAAGCCCAAAAAGAGGAATTTGATCGCGATTTCGATGACGTCGAAGTGATTGAAAACAATAATTTGCTTTTCAACCTGCTCTGGAGTAAACTGCGTTTGCACACAAAAAAGCAGAGACGCCAAACTTCTTTGAAATTCTATTGCGCGTCATTCTGGAAATCTAGAGAAGTTAGTATAGAAAGAGTGCGTATAAGTATACGTACGTAACTCTAAATTATATTAAAATCAATATAAGCTTTGAGGCTTCAAATGGATTGCTTTTCACCTCAAAAGCACTGCCTGGCCTTTTTTGTTTTTAGATGTTGATTAATAGCTGTGTATACGTTACTGAGTTGAAATAATGCTCTACATACATAATTTCAACATATCATTAAACTGTTGTATCCCCCCTCCCCCGCGTGCTCTAAAAATTATTCGCACTATTCATTCATGAAAAAAATTTATATCGATTACTTTCGAAAGAAAGCTTGGATTTTCTCCAAAGGAAGGCAACTTTGCCGCAATATTTAACGCGCTTATAATAACGCAGTTACGGAGTTCCCTTCCGCAGTCATGTGCGTACATAATTTATGAAGCATGGGTCTGGTATAATTTATCGGTACCAAAATGGTAGATCCAAGAATAAGAGAATGCACACGACGAAGTTTAAGTGATACAGTGCGTAAAAATCGCCTTCATTTGCAAAATTATGCAATAAATCAGATGACAAGCAGGTACATTCGCTGGTATCTTGAGGTCGATCTCTGAACTGAGGTGGTCGTCCCGTAAATTCCCGTTGCGTGGAAATGTTTCATCGATCAAGGCCGAATGTTTCCATTGTTCCCTGATATTGTAGGGTTTGTTTACCTTGCTCATATTATGGCTATTTATTTCTTTTTTTCTCTTGAATAAAAGCGTAGAGGCCGTATGGGGGACTGTTGTCACAGGTTTAGCAATCCTGCGGACCCCAGCTGGTAGCCCCTGCCTCAAAGGGGGCAGTGGAGATGGTCACCGGCCTCTGGGCGTATGAACCACCTGCTAGAGGGGCAGACAGGGCTCTGAGCTGAAGTGAAAGCAACCTGTCTAGGAGAGGCAACTCCGAAATCAAACCCTGGTCCTCCAGGTTGGGGGTTGAGTCATCGGGCTAACTCCCCGGTACTTGTAAAAAGTTTTACTGTTAAACGACCTAACAATACAAGCCTCGGTACCACTAGAACTAAACGGACACGTCGACAAAAATTGAGAAAACGGACAATGGTATTTGGGACGTGGAATGTCCAAGGCATTTCAAATAAGTTACCGGAAGTGATATCGGAGATTCAGAAACTTGGAGTGGATGTCGCTGTTCTTACTGAGACCAAGAAAAAAGGGCACGGGTCAGAGAATTACGGTGACTATGATCTATT
>NW_017557621.1:8704530-8736132 GCF_001854935.1 Bemisia tabaci
TGTGAAGTTATGAGTGCATTTCAGACTTTGCCGATGCGCTCATCGTGATTTTTGAGGCATTATCTATAAGAAACAACTCTTATTTTTGCTCTAGCAAAAGTTTGCAACAGGCCCATTGTTATGGAGGACTGGGATTATCCGGTCAAATATTCATATGTGGATCAATCCAAAGAAAAATTATCCTTAAAAATTAAGAAAAATAACGGTTTGTTAAGAACATGCTCTGGTCAAAGCGAGGTCCAGATGCCTTTTGGTCCCCTTTCCCTGAGCACGCTGACCACGCCACTGCTCAAATCTACAGTGGGAGTTGTAACTAACGTAGACATATCATACGGTTATGTGAATTGATGACTTGGTGCTTTTCGCAACACTCATCATCCATCACTCACAGCTCATTCCTGATGAGCAACGAGCCGTGAGGTCTTCGCCGAGACCTGCCGGCGCCCGATAGCACGGTTCTCGCCGAGGCAACAAACCTGTAATCCCAAAAGAAATATATTTCAATCACTTTTCTTAGTCTCACTTGCAGCCGCAGGGGAAGACTGGAGAGCGAGGATGTCCAGCCGGTGCGGGAGGGGGGAAGGGGTGCAGATAAGCTTGAAAAAGAAGAGGAGCAGATGAAGAGACGCGACCCTTTCGGCGGTGTCATTAATCAATGAGCCAGGAGTTGGGTCCGAATGTTCTCAAATGTCCAGAGACTCCAAAAGAATTTCCTTGCCTTGATTTTCCGCTTTACAAAATGTTTCTATGGATCTGGGTGTTTCGTTGGAAATTTTAAAACTACCTAGTGCGACACACACACCAGAAGAAGAAAAAAATTGATGCGTCCGGTTAAAACGGAGAACTTTCGTTTGTAATGCAGCGTGCTAAAATACCTGATTTGGACTGAATATGCAAGAAATTGGTCAAATTATATCATACCATAACAAAGAAAATGGATTTTAAGGTCTTTTTCTTTCTTACGACTCACAGGGTGTCTACTGAAATTTCACTTTGGGTGTTGATTTCGCCTGAAATTTCAAGATGTAGTTTTGTGATTTTTCGTGGGCGACATTGACACTTTTGAATTTACAGGCCAACATATTTGATGAATTGAATCAAAGGTTTCACTTTTGCAAGTGCCTAACTGCGTTTACTTAAATCAAGCTTGACGCACTAGGAATTTCCTGATCCAAAACCGATTTTCCTCGTATTCTTCAGTTTTTACCAACGATAGACGCTCAGACTTGAAGTACGAAATAAACTTGGAAATCAATAATAGAATGCCGCAAATTATCTATGGGCTGTGATTTTTTGGCAGTAAAGGGCGGAGGTAATTGTGCACTTTTCGGCTTAAATTCAATCATTGAAAAATATTTTGTATGAAAATATGGCTTGATTATTTCCTGTCGAATTCAGTCCATTCTTCATCATTTTTCATCCGTAAAGTCTTGAAAATGATCCGTCATAAATAGTAAAACACAAATTTTCGCTCGACCATTGACCATTTAAGTTATTGCTGGACACAATCAGGCATGTTACAATTAAACGGTTTCATTAGGTCGAGAAGTTGAGATGGTGTGTTAAAAACGGGAAAATTCTGAGGTTCGTCTATAGTTCGAACGCCGCACACTTGATCGAGTAAATCAGAGAGGTCGGACATAAAATTTTTAGCTAAAACTGCAAATTTTGATGTTTAATTCGTCATATTTTAAATTTTATGGGGTGCTTTGAGAAGTAAATTTCACTAGGAAACCAATGGAACCACTCTAACAACCTTGAAGTGTTGTATAAACGGAGTTAAAAGCGTTTAAAGTTTTAAAATTTTGTCCAACCTCTCATATTGACTCGATTCACTGTGTGCCGGAGCCCTTTGGCGCAGCACGTGTCGTATGCGGACAAGACACGCTTTTTTAGCATCGCGGAAACTTCAAGTAATTCAGAACTGGGTCATTTGGGAACTTCAGCTTTGATTAAAAAAGTTCTCCGTTTAAGAACATGCAGCTGTGCTGTGTGCACCCTGTGGGCCAGCCCTCGAACAGAGTGCGAAAACAAAATCTCATCAGCACGTTGCAAGGTACGGTACCTGTACAACATCGACGCTTTTCGAACCAACTTAAAGTGTGAAGTTGCGAATTTTTCGAAAGGGTCATTAGTTTGGGAAGAGGCCTCAATTTCCCTCCCTTTGGTGGTGATTCAGAACGTCACATTTAAAAGGATATTTGGCAACGTTTCTCATATTTGTAGTTAAGTAATTCCCTCTCGACAAAAGAACCATATCGCCTCCGAACGAAAGAACGTCACAAAAAAGCGATAGATATCGATTTTTCCACATTGGTAGCATTGAAAGAGGATATGCCAATGCTATTATTTGGATCCAATTCGATAAAATGGAGAATCCCTATGATGACATCGCCATTAATAGCGTATAAAAGGTACTGATCAGAAAAATATTAGGTAAATCACTGAAATATGAGTTTTCTCATCTTTTCATGTAGAACACGTTGAGCATATGCAATTATTCCAAACTGTATTTATAATGAAAAAGGATTTACGGAATTGAAAAAGTTTGTTTTCATTTTAGTATATGTGCAGTATTGTGTAGTATACATTTTACTACTTGCCTAAGTCTCGAGGTGAACATACCTACAACGGACAAAATTCAACAATATGAATGACGACGACCTCTTCGACCTTTTGAACTTTCAAATTTCAATCATATCGTATTATTACACATAATGTATGAAAACCATTTTCATCTCAATGCATTGAAAATTGCATTGACTATGCAGTTGGCATTTTCTATTGAACGTTATTTTTGGAAAATGAGGTGACACTTGCTTCGTTTGACACACCCGCTCTTGAGTGATCACCTTATGATATGGCTGACAATCATAGCCTTGGCAGTGAGCATGGTTTTTTTTCCTGAGAAAATATTCGCAAAAGCATCCACTCAATCAATTGACATAGCGACGAAGAAGTTCTTAAACCACGTATCTCATGCTCGTGATGTTGCAGACTTGTACACAAAATTGTAAAGTTAAGGGAATTCAGGGTGATCCAAAACGTATCTTGTCGGTGCCCATGTCGAATAAAAACAATGTTTCTGAAAACGGAAGACGACAGTGACTTTCAATGATCGGGCGGTTGATTAAAGTACTAAAATAATCACTCAATTAGACTACAAGTACACAAAATGAAATTCAAGTGCTTCCTACTCAAGTTGGTAAAGCGTATCTCAATTGGACGTATTTATGATAAAAGGAACTATGTGCATTAGATTTGCGTACAACATAGTTCCTTTTAGCATAAATACGTCCAATTGGAAAGTTCGGACAAAGATCGGGAACCGCCAAGGACTATAGCTTCAGATAAACTCGCATATCACTTTAGATCAAGCGCAGTATTAACCGATTGCTTGTCCATCTCTGTTCGCAATTCAAGTAAGTTCCTAGAACTAACATTTTCGGCAAAATTACGAGAAAAGTTGAGAAAAAACTCCCAAGAGTTCTTCTCCTCTGATGACATAATCACATTAGGAAATTCAGGCGATAGTAGTGTGTCCAATATAAGGGCTATATGATATGTAATTATAAATATATTACCCTGTCCATATTCGCTCTAAAGAAACACTCTCGGGTGCTCATTTTACGACGAAGTTAGTGAAATGAAAAAGATAGATAAACATTTGTCTCAATAATTGATGCAATATAATATGTATGTATAAATACAAATAATAAAGTAAAATCTCGAGAGTCTCAGCTTACTTGGTATAAACTTTGAAGGCATTGGTCTTGAGACAAGATCAATGTAACCTGTTCTCAACAGAGAAGTGAGGAACAGTAAAAATTTAGCTCTTTTTTTTTTTTTTTTTTTTTTAAAAAAAAATTATGTTTCTCGATTTAATACTGTTCGTCACCATCTGAGGTTTTGCAGAGGAATGATCTCATTAAATGCTTAATTTTTTAGTAAAGTTGTGATAACCTTATGTTCATAGATCGTGAGGAAACTATTGTAGTCTTCAACCGGCTGGTGCATGGCCATGATCTATAAACTCCAGATAAACGCAAATGTATGAGTGAAATATGACGTAGAATTTTAAGATATGTGCAAATACTGGATAGGGGAAAGTAATAGGCAAAACATTGAGAAAAACTAAAATGAGAGAGCGCTTTCATGAAAGTTTGAAAATCATGTTGCCCATTCGGGTTACCCTGCCGAACTATTCATTAATATTTTCAGTGAACAAGTTTGAAAATGAAGTAATTTTCTTGGAATTAATTTAAATTTGAGAGGATAAAAAATTTTACCTGTGATGGACCACTTATAGAGAAAGCTAAAAAAATGAAATACTACAGCGCATGGTTTCTTGCGGTCCTGATGGTGTTTTCTATCCGCAGGACTACAAATGAAGACGATGCTGGGATCGCAGGTCTTATCACTTTTACTCGTTTTTATCATCTTCGCAACTGAGGCAGCGCATGTTCCTGAACCTACTCTCACGGGGGAAATCCAAAAGGATGCCGTCTTCCCAAGAAGATCAGAAATGGCGTTTTTCGGTCTTTTTAACCATTCATGGTCGATCGGCGTTTCTTGTGACGACGAAACGTAAGATTTACATATTTTGACATTATTTCTTTCTAAATGATATAATATTATTCGATTCCAAGCTAATACATTAAGGGGTTCAACTTTAGTCAGGTAGCGTAGGAAACGAGGCATTAGAGCATCACATGCGGGCAGTTTTTTTCGAAGAAGAAATAAATACTTAGATGTAGGTACGCGATTCATCACAGTGGGGATAAGACCTTGGTTTGATCAAAAAGTATGAGCCAGTATACTTTTAATCCTTCATACTTCAATGGATTTCATTAATAAGACATTTCGAACAATACGTGTTAGTCAGCGTCAGAAATCGACAAGAATAAGTCATACTCAAAGAGGTGCTGTAGAGCTAAAACTAAAATTGAAATCTCCAAGTCTGCCCTAAAATTCCACAATACAGCACACGCATTTACTGTAATCAAATCATCCCATACATCACGAAAAAGATAGCAACAAAAAGCGTAGAAATTATTTCAAGATCAGACTCGAGTATAGAGACGTGGTTACACGGGAAAGCGGGGGAAGGAGCCCCCTGGTGATTTTCCAACTTTCCATCCTCTTCCATTCGTACCGGGCTTGAAGTGCACCATGCAGTGCAGAGTGCACCCCCCCCCCCCCTCTCTCCTGGCTTGGAAACCTACTCACTTACGGCCGTAAGGTTTACAATTATATTAGTATCAAGTCCAAATACTTATAATCCAGCACCTAGATTTTTGCGATCCAGTTTTTGAACAAAATTATTCAATGCGTTACGTTAAAAAAGAATCTGTTTCTAGTACACAAATTAATTCTGCAAAACGGAATTTCGCAAGAGAGGCAAGAACTGATTTTTTTGTCGAGCAGGAAGATTACCAGAATTTTCTGGCAAGTTCAAAAGATCGGAGGATCAATATTTCAAAGTCCTGAAATGTTTTTTTCAGAGGGAAATTTTCGATACCCTCCTCAGTTGATTTGATTTTTTGGAGTTACTACCTTTTTCAAGAAAATGAAGACATACCCAAGAATGTTAAAATAAAATAATAGGTTCAAAAGGGGTCCTGAAATTTGTGACACTCATTTTCGTTATTTCTGTAAAGCTATTCTGTGAAGCAAAGGAGGTGTAACTTTAAAATGAAGACAAAAATTTAGAGGCATTGCTATTTTCCAAAATGAAAATATGATAATATCTCATAAAATGTGTAGATACCATTCAGAATGCCGAAAATACACACCAAAAAAAATAATTTTAAAATTCTGGGCTAACGTCCCTCAAATGGAATCTTGACCGTTGTGACTGTTTGTGTTCGTCCTATTTTTCAGTTTGAAGTACCAGGGAGAGATCAGCTCCGAAACAGTCTCGCGAGTAACATTCCCTCAAAACAACACACAGAGCGACAA
Source organism: Bemisia tabaci (assembly GCF_001854935.1). NCBI lineage: Eukaryota > Metazoa > Arthropoda > Insecta > Hemiptera > Aleyrodidae > Bemisia > Bemisia tabaci. The sequence goes on from NW_017557621.1 coordinate 8,710,492, forward strand.
AATCATCAACCGTTGCGAGTTCGTGGACGAACTGGCTAAGTTTTGGGGCGGTTACGTGTACATCGATAACGGAATTCCTCCCTTCACCACCACCATCACAGTCGCCATTATTCCTCAATCATACTACGGATCATTCAAATTCCTAATTAAATGTTACGTTGTCGATTCGCTTATAACGAGTAGATGTCTTCCAACTTCAAATGATCTTGAAACGGCACCGAAAGATGAGGGCAAGCTAAACCGTGGCAAAAGTTGAAAGTCTAGGACATCNGGGGGGGGGGGGGGGGGGTGCGTACACCGAGAGAAAAACTTTGGCTTATATGGAACACACATGCTATTAGTCCAGGTAACTGAAGTGTTAGGTCATATAGACCTAATGCCACGTCAAAAAACTGTTTATAGTTTTTGTTAAGCATACTAAGAATGTTATTCACACGAAAAATTCCAGCTGTTTAAACCTGAGTTTGGTACGTTCGACCGAAAACCTCAGTAGAGGGGATCGAAAACTTCAACGTTCCATATATGTATGATATGAATAAGAGCAGTTCTTGGGACCGAAGTTTTTTTTTTTCGGTGTACAGGGGAGAGTGGAAATAACGGGATCCTTAACGTATCCTTGTATCCTTGTCTCTCTCAGAGAATACACCAAGCTTAAATTCTCATGGTTCTAAGTTTCTTAAAAGTTCCAAGACACAGGAGATATTATGAGCTTCAATTTCACATCGTTGCACATTAATTTAAGTTTTTGGACTTGAGACAGCTGTTGAACTGTTAGCTGATTATGGTTCCTCCTTAATAAAAGTCTGAGTCAGCGGCATCACTCCGATAAGAGATTTTACAATTGTGGAAAGCTTGGTATGGTTTAAAATTAATGTACTGAAAGACATATTTGCCCATTGTCGGATGGTCCCGTAGTCTAATTTCACGTGATCATATGTCAAAAGCCCGGGAATAGGAGATTAGAGGGGAATAGAAGAACATTGATGGACCATGGGCACCGCTTTCTTGAGGAGTTCATCCCGCATCACAATTTTCAAGGAGCGTTGTGAAGTTATGGCCCCAGTGTGTGGGAGTTAGAGCGCAAAAGTTTGCAAATTATAGAATAAACTTAAGAGGTTTGAGCCGATTTGGCTGATAGAAGCCTAAAAGCGTAAAATACTCAATTTGGTTGGTTGGAAGTGTTACTTGTATATTTTGAAATATACGAGATCAAAAAATTGTTGACTCGTTTCCTTTTTTCCTCGCACACTGGTAAAAAAACCTCTTGGTTCTAGAGTGCAGTTTCTTGTCGCCGGATTTAAAAGTCTGGACTTTTGTTTTAATGCAAAATCTGCTTGAAACAAGAATTCAAGACTCTTAAATCCGGCGACAAGAAACTGCACTCTTAAGTCAATGCACCGCGGCATTGGTCCAAGAGGTTTTTTTTTAACCAGTCATAAATAATCGAGAAATACCATTTGAAAACAGGAAAAACTTACTTCAATTGCTGATTATTGGTTGAATTACTTCGAGAAAAGATTATTCGTACCTGAATTCGTTCCTGAAACAGAAAAAGAAGAAAAGTAAAAAATGATGTTTCAATGTTTTAGGCAAGTCTCGTTTAGTTACATAAGATATACAAGCAAGCTTGTGCACGTGGATATTAATTTATTCGATAATTGCGGGAGAAATTAGCTTTAGACCAATTCCATCAACGTTTAAAAAGTATAGTTCTCAACGAATTTTTATACATCTTGCGCGACACATTTTGAATATTAGCTGCTCGCCTATTCTCTCGTGCTAAGAAAAAATGGCGTAGGAGCATTAGGGCATTGCGACACTTTCCCCGATAAATATTCACCTTCGAGAAAATTCACGAATATTTATACTTGAAATTTTCTGATAGTTCAGTTTAAATTGCGAGCGCATTTGCAAGAAAAATTGAAAGAAAAACATTCACGAATTTCCAAGTAAATTTCTATTTTAGGAGGAAATTTGGCAACGTCTAGAGACTCATGCGGTGCTCTCCCTCAGCACGGAATGATTGATTACGCCAATTGGACTTCTTGCAATAATTAGGTACTATTTCTGACTCATCCGTAAAATCATGTAAGTGAACAGGAAAAATAATGGTGAATACGTTGTTTCTCATCTGAGCCAGAAATTGTAGATCCTAATTGAAAAATGTAATCGTATTATTGTCTCTAGCAGAGCGTCGGTCTGCTATATGCAAGATCGGCCGCCATCACGCCTGAAATTTCTTGAGTTCTTGAGAGCCTCTTTTTTCAAAATTCTGGGGCGCTCGAGTTGACAAACACACATACGACATGAATCAAGATAAAATGTGAACTCTCATGATTGATGAAGTTTTTTCCCACCATCAATTTATCTTTTTAGCTTTAATCCCAAATGTTATAAACCCTTCTGTCCCACAATTCTAAAATTCAAAACAAGAAAATTGTTGACCAGAGCCTCATAACAATAGATCCGATGGATTTTTTTTTTTTTGAGCCTGTGACCCTGTAAAAATTTTAGCTCCTGAAATGGATGTCTACGTTGTCAATCTTCGCATAATAACTATCCAATTTGCATGGGGTAATGAAGTGAAATTCTGGAAATTCGCTTTAAAAGCTGACAACGCAACCGCAAATCCCGACGAGAGAGGCAATTGGCGAGGGTTAATTATGTAAATATTGAACAACGCGAGCCTAACCTTGCTATCCAAAAATTAAATTTCAACCCCACGTTTGTCTCGCTATCAAACAAAAGGGGGAGGGGGTGGGGGTGCGTTAAGTCGCCATTTTCGAAGACAGTCGTGGAAACGATCCCGGAGTAACTTGCGCTTTGTTCATAATTGGCATCGCTCCGTTGTTTCTTTTATGACTGTCTCTCGTGCTGGTCTTGTTGAATATGTTGTCATGTCGTCATGGAGGAAAGCTTTTTTTTCTCATTTTCGGAAATTTTAGCAAGTAAATGAAATTCTCCGGAATGAAAGCATAATAACAAACTTAAATTCCGCTTGAAGTGGCATTTGGTGTAGGCTTTCAAGCGATGCTGAAGTATTCTTTACTGAAATACTGAAAATTTAAAGGTCTCGATTGATGGGTCAAAGCATTCTAAATCAACAGATTCTTTTTTCGGCATGCAGGCTACCTAATAGCATGAGATAAGCGCAAGTCAGGAAGGCAAAAATGGAACTCTGAAAGCTATGATTTGGAAATCATTGTTTGAGAATTTATAATTAATATGTAGCTGAGCGAAGCCTTAGTCGGATTTGTCAACATCTTTAATTTGACAAAATCACTGAAATCGTTGACTTGCTCTGGTATGCGAAAAGCGGACGAGTTTCAAGAAGGCGCCTACCTGTTGTAATATTAACACTTTTGCAACCAACAATTTTACCCTCGGTTGAGGCGTTCGGTGCAGCGAGATCACTTTTCCTCTGTTGCTAATTTAAGTTTCACACTTTCGAAGAGAAAAAATAGAGTGAATTTTTTGAAAATTTACGTTCAGAGTGTTATAAAATCATAGAGAATAGCTTTGATCAGAGTGCATGAAACGATAGCGGAGATTCTAAGATACCACAATCGAGAAAGTGCTTCTTTTTTTTCATCCAGCGATTCAATTTTGTCCAGAATTTTCAAATGTTTTTTTTTTTTTTTTTTTTTTTTTTTTTTTTTTAAATTTATTTTTCATTTATTTATCAAGTTATTCTGTCAAGTAGATCCAGTGTGAGATTTTCATACACTTATCCACAAAACTGGCAACTCTCATTCAGACTGCAGGCCCCAGGAACGGCTTTATCTTCTTTGCTGCCGAGGTAAGGAGAAACGCATTAAGAACCTTCAGACGTTTCCAAATTTTCTTTGATAAAATACGAATTCATTGGAAAAGTTGTTACTATTTTTCATCCAATTTTTCAGACAATTTTGTTCGCAATTCAATCGAAAATATCTAAAATTGCAAGCAAAAATACGCATGACTTTCTTCCAAAATAATTTTTTAAACAGGGGAAATTTGGCGACATTTAAATTTTCATACGGCGTTTTCCCTTAGCACGGCAGTGTGCCCCTCAAAGATCATCCTCCCTCTAATCTCTTTGTGCCCACATGTTAACAAGAACTAAAGTCGCGTAATAACCGTCTTCCTCCCTTCGTCCGACATGAATCCCTGGATTCAAAGGGGCAAGAACGAGAGGTGGAAGACATTCCGACTTTGCCGACGAAAATAATAGTTATATTTCTTTCGGCTGTACGTAATCAGCCGTGTCTCAGCCGCGTGCGTTGCTTTGAGGTTGGGATGAAAGATGAAAGAGAACGACTGTATTAGCTATTCCTTTTATTTACTATGAACATGGGTTTTCCATGAAACAAAGAGACATATATTTTGGTCCCAAATTCATTTAAAAAATTAAATCAAAAAAAGTCGTCCGGCTTTAGTCTTCTTGGAAAAATTCCAAACGTTGCCCGCAGCTCTGATAACTAGACCGCTTTCAGCAGAGAGGAACCAAGCCATATCAGCTACTGCCAAATTTAACCGGGCAATTTAATTTTTTACAAGAGAACGTTTGTGCGGATTCCTTTGAAAATCATTAGGGATTTGCTTCGCACTGTGAAGGGAATTCACTGAAACTAGCAGAGAAATCTGCAAAACCGGGTTCATGTAAGAAACTAAATTGCCGAATTAAAGGCAATAGCTGATGTGGCTTGGTTCCTTTCTGCTTAGCGCGGTCCAACGGTAAAGATCACCGGTGAGAGGTAGACTTTCAGCAGTCATCGGTTGGTGCGGTTTAATGAAAGCCGAGTATGGGAACTCGAGGCACGGGAGAGGAGACGCAATAAGATGACAAAAACAACTACTTTAAAATCCAAGACGGGGCCCTAAGTGCTGACTTCATCAGAAGAAGATGAGACTTTTGCCAGACTCAAAGCAAACAAGGCGGCACGGCGGCGGCACGTACGATGTACTTGCACCGTCCCTCCTCTGACGTAAGCGCGATACCACTCTTGAAGATGAGCCCTATTGTCCAGATAACTCCTTGCTTTACAGGGCTCAAGTAGAGATAAAGATACGTCCTTGCATCATAAAAGCGATGACATGTCCTCGCTCCGACTTCGCATGCAATCTTACAGCCAGAGCGCAAATGTGCCCGGATCCCCACTCATAGTTGTCAGTTTAAAAAAAAAAAGAAAAAAAGAAAAATAAATACGCTGTGGGTGATTGGTCACAGAAAAGCGATACATATCGATGGTTATTATCACTTATTATCTGCACACTGACGATTTTACAGTATGAAGAAAAAACTTCCCGATTGTTGTAATTGTGAGGATAGGTTTGCCATTTTTTCCTTCATTACAGCGTCATTGCCCTGCTCCCATACGGGAGTGGAAAAAACTAGAAACACCAGCATGCGTATTTTAAACTGTAGAACGCGGCAAAGTCGCAAATTAATTTTGGCCATAATGGAGAATTCGCAGGTGTCTAAAATTTGATGATTTCGTGTTTAAGTGGAAACTGCATTGCAAACTGAATACGAGGATACCCTTGGTTCATATATTGAACAATTATTGGAGGAGAGATGACAAAATTATCAAATCTGCTGAAATCTGACCGACACCTCATTGGAAGCATAGAACGAGCGGGGCATTGCGATTTTACGCCTCGTGCCATCTCGCGCGCCTTCAATTTTGCAGATGCAACACGGACATCCATCGAGTACGAATATTTGTATCTCTGCGCCGTCATCAAGACGCGTCCTTAACCATGACTTATTTCCATATTGTGATCGTTTCCATTGGAGAATTTGCGGGTGTCTGAAATTTGATGAATTTCGTGTTTAGGTGGAAACCACAAAGTAAACTGAACACGAGGATACCCTTGGCTCATAAATTGAACAAATATTGGAGCGAGAGATAACAAAATTATCAAATCTGCTGAAATACATATGTTTAAATGGGGATTGCCGCCAGATGACGTCTCAAGGCGGCACATTTTCCACCTTAAATTCTATTTTTCTACAATTTCCCATTTAAGAAAGAAAAAAAAACTATGAAACATACTGCGAACTCAGTTCACCGAGCACTTTCAGATGAAGCAATGAAACATTTTTTTGCAAATTCTCCATAGTCAGTTAGGAGTCAACTTCGGAATCTTAACTCCATGCCGATTTTCAGTTCAGAGGAGCCCAGGCAGTTAAGATCATTCTTTACTTGGTTCCGCTTCTAATCCCGCTGGTGATCGTAGAGTTGATATCGATTAATTCCTCTGCGTTACTCGTGTTGCAGGGGTGTTCGCTTCTACCGGGAGTGATAAAAGAGGCCATTTGCGTGTTTTTGCTCCGAACCGCAATGAGCTGAACTTCTTCCTGCGGTCATTCTGCAGTCTACAGGAGGGATTCCAGCTTCCTCCCACCCCCCTTCACCGCACTACCATGCTCTTAAAGTTACGCCCTTGCTCGAGCAGCCCGTTGGGGAACATGTGGAGAAATTAGTCGTCATTAGTGAGTGGACGTGACGCATTTTTCTCCTTGCGTTTTCTCCCAGTGGCGTGGCGTGCTTTGCGATATATCGATATTCCCCCATTTGAAGCTGTGGTAAAGAATCGATTATTAAGGTGTTCGCTGCGAACGCCCTGTTTATCGATCATTTTCCATAGGTTTAAATGGCATAACAATCGATACATCGCAAAGCACGCCACGCCACTGCCGTACGCATTTGCCAGGTAGCTAATAATCGCGTCGAATTTGGGGTAAAACGAGGAGGAAGGCTGACTTCAAGTTATGGATTGAAAATTCGTGAATTTTGGTATAAAGCTGACTACATTTTTAATGCTTCCTCATTTCTTCCATGTCTCGTTTCCGCGGGTTGTAAGTTTATTTTCACGTGAACTCTGAGCGAACAATTCTTGGTAGCCACACTAGGGAAAAGCTATGGTTAAAATTACCATGTTAGCGGTGTTTCAAATGAACTCTATTGATTGCGCTCGTAATCATTAATAATGGTATTTTTACCACTCCCCTGGTAAAAATTGGCAGTAGAATGTGTGTCCCAAAATACTATGGACCTAAAGCCGGCTGTAAGATTGCCAATAGCGTCTGTAGCCGGCTGTACAATTTTTTATAGCCTTTTATAGCCGATGGCGATTCAGCAACAGCCAGACGATAAAGTTTATGCTAAACGTTACTAAATACGGGTACTAGGACTTAGTTAGTTTTTGGACCACCGCTCTCTTTTTGTGCCGTATTATCTTGATTTATTTTGCGAGGAATGTTCCGTACTTTTGAAGAATGCCTGCCATTCTTAATATGTTGGAGCGCCTTCAATTTCTTATGATACTGTGCAGTGCCTCTCGTGTGAAATAGTTGCTTCAGACGCCGTGGCACGCTGCGGCGCGGCGGGCGGGCAGAGAGTGCGAAACGCGCATTAGCGCCTACAAACCTAACAGGGATACTTCACGCATTGCGTAATGCGTGAAGTATCCCTGTTAGGTTTGTAGGCGCCAGTGCGTCGCCGCTCCGCTTTGTGTTAGGCTCTAATATTTAATTTCGTGGAGTCAGCGTTTTTCAACTCATGATTTTGAAATGTTTGCACACTCTGTATGGATTATTCTCATTTTAATTGATGAATAAAAATATGTTTTAAAGGAAAATATAATGTGTGTTTTGTAAATATTAAGGTAGTTCCGTATCAAACTTAATGATTTCTAAAGCACACGAATTTCTACTCAATTCCTTATAGCCTTTTATAGCCAATGGCGATAAAGTGTAAAGCCCGGCGATAGGAACTATAGCCCGACTGTATACTTTTTTATAGCTTCGTATAGCCCGGCTGTATGATTTCCTCCGCTTTCTACAGCCAGCTATATGATTTTCAATACCTAGCCTTCTTTAGTCGGCTTTAAGAACTCTTATGGTATTTTGAAACGCAGCTTCTATCGCCAATTTTTACTAGGGTCCATCTTGGTAATTTTACCATTGCGGTTGTAAAATTATCATTTCATGACAGAAATCACAACTTTTATTGGTCGAGACAACTGTAAAATTAAGAGCTGAGACGGAGTACCAAGTATTTTTTCAAACACATTTTTTCCTTGGATGCACACATTGCACAGGATAAAGACAGTGATTTTTACTTGACCCATGCTAGCGCACTTATTCGATTGATAAGGAACTTGGAACGTTTGATAGCAACCTTCGAGAGGAATTTAAAGATCAAATACTTTTTTTAACAGACGAGACACTATAATTAACAGAGAATGATCAACAGTTTCGTTGTCAGTGATATAAATTAATGATTCTTAGAGACATAAATTCTGTTAACGATTCAGCTTATTCTATATTCCAACCGACCATCAGAACTTCAAATCGTAACAGAAAAACGGAGGAAAAATGGATGAAAAAAACGCAGGAAAAACGAAATTATCAGTATAAGTACTGCAGGGATCATTTATTTCAGGCTCAAGGAGAGTTGCAACGGATGCGCAAAGCCTACACGTTGTAGTAAGCCGGCAAACTTGAAAAAGAGGAAAAAAACCCCACGCAGAAGAGGGTGGAGTGGTTGCCTGATCCAGTCGTCTGGCAAGACAAGGGTTGGAAGCAGGGAAAGAGGTGTAGAATGAGTAAACAACGAAATTTCAGAGGGGTTTTGCGGCACCACATCTCAACCGAGACGAAATAAGCCTCTGGCGAAAACTCCCTCTTAAGCTCCTCCCCTCTGGCGCTATACGTGCCTCAACACCCCTTTTTCTCGCAGCGTGGGACTCTTCGAGACAGAATTTTTCATCTGGAATCAACTTCTTTCAAAATCGAAATTCCACGTGTTTCCTTGAAGTTTTGTGTATCCTCACAGAATCGGCCGTGCTCGAGTGTCGCGCCTGTTTTTAACTATAATGTGATTTTTCAACCCAAATATTTGTCCAATATTCATTCTGACAAAAAGAAACGCTAACCAAAAAATATTAACTTTCAGGCGCTTTCAGCTCTTGCTCTACCTCCTACTTATTAGACAAAAACTCTCGGTCACTTTTACCTACTGTGACACACGAGCTGTCAGGGTGTCTACTAAAACAAGCTGGCCAAAAATCAGTGCAGTTACGCTACTTTTTCAGTGCATTCCCAACAAATTCAGTACCTCCTCGATAGGAAAATTCAGTACTTCCATTTGATGAAACTCGAAAAATTTAGAAAATTTGAAATTCTCGCTTGAATTGCACCAAAAAAGACGTAGACACAAAATTACATCGGTGGCTTGAAGATTAAGCGACTGCATGTACAATTGGGATCTTGCAGGAAAATACTATTCTAATAATCAACGAGCATGGAATTGCATACTTCACAAGCTGTATCAAAAAAAAAAAAAAAAAAACACGCGTATGAAGGAAAAAATTCCGGACCTTCTTGCAAAATATCCGCTCTTTTTCAGTACTTCCGGCCCGCTCTAAAAAACCAGTACTATTTCCGGAATTTTCGAGAATTCCGGACAAGTAGACATACCCTGGCTGTATCCGGTAATTTTACGGATTTTTTTCTTCCGATTTTTCTGTGATTTTTCTTCCTCCTACAAAACTCTCCCTTTTCTTGTAGGATATAAATACTATCTTTGAATTACAACCGTCCTGATCCTTGAGCACTTCAAGATGAGACAACCCCTCCGAATCCACTGTAACGTCCTCCAGCGCGGCGGCACCGAATCCATGCAGCCCCTCAAAGTTTTAACATTATCCCGGTCAAACGTCGCGTTATCTCTTTTATTGAATGATACAACATCAAAAGGTACCCCCCCCCCCCCCCGTTCCGATTCCGACGACCCGACCCTTTTAGCCGGGAGCCATAAACCGCTTTTCTCTTCCTCCGGAGATAAGGAGGGAGCGCGTAAAAAAGAGTCACCTTCGCCCGGACGTAATGCGTTCTCAACTTTGAGAAAACGAGGGCTTATGATAGAAACAGGAACGGAATAAGGCCAAGAGTCCATTTTTTGGCGGTTCCCTAAAAGCCGGAACGACTCGGCACGGAAGGGAGCTTTTCGGTGATTCTGATGGGGAAAATACGTTTCAATTTTCCGTAGAACTTTCCTCGGGTTTTAAGACTTGGGGCGTCAGCTGCAGGGATGCTACTTTGAAGGACTTATGCCAGATGGAAAAATCTAGTAGTAACAATGAAAATATAGATAATTAATGAATGAAAATGGAGTTTTAATTTTATGGACTGAAGATTGCGTTGCTCGTAAAGCGATACACTCTCTCCATACACACTTGCTTTCATCTTTCGATACACGAATTTATAATATGGGGTGATCCAGGGTTAAACGGTCAGACTGCAGGAGCATGTTCTATGGGTCAAAATGAGACTTTTATGTTGTATTAAGTTTTTTCCAAAAGTGCCCCCGGTGGAAACTACGCCTCCCCCCCCCTGAAAAAAAATCGGAAAGTAAATCGTTTTCCCTGAATTTTGGCAACGGTTGTGAACCAAATCTCTGTAATCTAAAGAAAATCACGTTTGCGGATTTTTTTTTTCTTTTCCATACGTGATAAAAATTAAAAACTGTAAAAAACTAAGGGTTTGACGTGACCGAAAACCATCTCTCTACTCACTAATTTGTAACGTCCGATTAAGAGAGCTTTAGAGTAATTCTCAAGAAAATGTTTAATCTTCCTAATTGAAAGCTATTTGTTCTGATGCATCGCAAAAGTAACGATGTGGCTCTTTCATCGTTAGGGCGTCTCCTACTTTCAAAATTCGAGGAAATTTAAGGTTTGCTTAAAATATGCTACAATGTGTCAAAATCAAAAATCATGTTGAAAAAAAAGAAAAAAAATTTAATAGCTCTGCCTCTCTAAGAATTGGTATTTTGGCAAGAGAAGTGTCGTTTTTCAAAGGAAAGCATTAAATCGCGGTCATATTGGCAAACAAATTTGCACAAACTGCACCTTAACCTTTCTCAAAGTTCAAAAATCAGTTCTATACACCCTACCCAACGTTCAAACCGATCATACGAAACGGTACATAATTCAACCCGTCTCCGTTTGCTCGTAGTTGGGAGATGAAAGGCGTGCACTTTTCCGGATAAGTTTCGCGCCGACCAGACTACAGAGGGGGGACGAAAAATATGCGCGTCGTCGGAAAAGTTTGCCGTAAAGAGGGGACACGTATCCTCTGCTCGAGATTTCCCAGTTTTTTTTTTTAATGTCCCTTCGAATCGAACATTTTCCGGAACGACGCGACGGAAGAAGGAAACACGCACACTGGGATCGACGAGGAGAATACAGGTAATTCGAAAAAGTTTCAGCGTGTGTTTGAAGGGGCGGAAAATGATATAACTCATGCAGCATTGTAATACAATCCGCGGCCGAAAATGGAGAATCTAAAGTAAATTGCAGAATTTAATGGTGGATTGAAAATGGCCGTATATAGATTAGGTATTGTTGCGTGATTGAAGCTGAGGATAGCTCCCTCGGTTGAATGAAATTCTTTTAGATGCTACAACTAAAAGAAAATCATGGTGACAGGATAGCTTTCATCGTCTTATTTAAAGTTCTCCTAGGTTACTAGTTAGTCACGAAGACGAGAAACCCATTTTCGATTTTTCTCAAAGTCAGTGGAAAAAGATTAAACAAGCTATGGGCTAGGGGCTGTACATAAAATACGTAAGGGACACGGAGAAGAGAGGTCCAGATTTGCCTTACAGAACCCTCCAAGGGTAGTGGTTACGGGACGAGGGAACTGGATATGGAGGGGGGTGGGTGGAGGTTATAAAATCAGAAACATTTCTCGATGTAATTTATTGAAGGTTCCTTTATGTTTTCGGCGTGAATGCAATTTTAAGCAAGCTCTGTTTTCAATCAACGTAACTTTAATTTTGAGGTAAAATTTCAGAGCTTAGGTATACAGTAAAACACACTAGAACAGCCTTAAAACATTTAACGAACAACAACAAATAAAATAGAAAAGAAAAGAAAATTACGCGGAAACGAGGCTGGAAAGCAAAAAGATGAAAATTAAAAGGACGACTAGTTCCTCGGACATTACCAACCGTATGAGGAATAATAAAAATGCTGAAAAATCAAAGCTTAAATACTCTGCCGGCCGAAAACGTCCCGTACTTGTTTTTAATTTTAAGTTTTTCAGCTTTGCTCCCGCGTTATTTCTTTTTATATACGGCGGACTGTAAGGGCTCCTCGTCTGCGGGCTGATTGTTAAAATTGATAGACAAAGCTATGGAAACGATAATGAAAGGGATCCTATTGGTGGAGGCGGGTGGTTGCAATGGACAAAGGAGGTAGGTAATAGACTAACTAACGGTAACCAACGAGAGACCTTATAGTTAGTCCATCATTTTTTCGCTTTTTCTATAAAAATGAAAAGGATCGCTCCAGACTTCCTATGTCTTCTTTGTCTATCGCTTTATCTATCAATATCAATGATCAGCCCGCTGGCCGTGTAGCACCTAGATATTTACGATCGTCCTATCATATCGTCGCTCCTCTGACGTAAGGGTGTATCTCGGTTTCTACGTGAGCCCTGCGATCCGCGTATACATTGGCGGATCCAGCAAATTGGCAACGTTGCTTTTCTCTATTTAAACCTATGGAAATGTATCGATTCTTAGGGGCAAGTGCTCCGACAAGAATCGAGTATTTAACATAGCTGTAAATGGAGAAAATCCGGTGTTGCCAAATTGCTGGATCCCCCTAGGTCCGTATAACACTATGCTTTCTAAGGCTCATGTGAAAATCCAGGTACGCCCTTACGTCAGAGGAGCGACGATATATCTCCGGACATAACTATGATACAAAATTCATGATTCAGAGAGCTTAAACTAAGCACTCGTGAACTTGTAAGCGTTAATCATTAACGCAGTTTCTTGTAAACCCGCGATCGGTTCCATTATCATCCGTTAACGCATAACGCCGACCCCCGCCCGGGCCCACCGGCATTACCGCGAAATAGACGAGCGTCGACCGCGATAGATGAGCTGACAACTTTTCACTCACTCGTCATCACTGCCGCAAATTGATTTCCGTTAGGTATTTCAGTCACGTATTTCACGCGTGCATTCTCCCTCCCTCTGTATTGCACCCCCTCCGGCCCGCCATTCCATAGAAGACCGACTTAATGAGCGTGACATGCGGTTTCTATCTGCATTAACGGTTAAAATCCAATATTCCTGACAATTTCCATTCCGAGAGAAGAGGCGCGGAGCTATGCTGCCGTCCTAAGGAAAAATGCCGTATGAACCTTCAGGCGTTGCCACATTTCCTGGGATAAAACACGAATTTCCCGGTGAACTTGTGAATATTCTCCTTCCAATTTTTCAGATAATTTTGTTCGCGATTTAACCTAAAATTCCCGAGAATTTCAGGAAAAAATATTCATAGATTTCCTTAAAAATAAACATTTTAGGGAAGGAAATTAGGCAACACTCGAATGTTCATACGGTGTTTTTTCGTAGCACGGCCGTATATGCCGGTCCGGATGCAGCTCCGATCTGAAGCACTCTTCCCACGTTAGAATGGATTGCATTAACCAGGATTGACCTAACTGCTCTTCACATAGCCAGATTTCTCTAAAATATTATTTTTTATAATTTTTTGTTTGCTGAAAGAGTTGTCCATACTTTCCCTATAAAAGTACTCTGGTATGGGGTCCTCAAAAAGTTCGATGTGCCTATCGTGTGGTTGCTTCAGAGAAAATGGAAATAATGTAGCTCTTAGGGCCCAAAAGGGCGACAACGTGAAAAACGAAAATCACTGGAATTGTTCCGCTGCCAACCTATGCATTTGAAAGATTAATCAATAGGCCCGACAGCGCATTGTAGACAAGCGTTTTCAACGATTAAGACTTTGAAACTGAGAAAATGTATGCAAAATCAAAGTTTTATACGCGCTTTTATAATTTTTGATCAGTGCGAACCTGTACCTACTCTCGGAGTTTGAATGCGTACCACTGGATAATTCGAGTTCATGGGTCGGCTGCTTTTTTGGGCCCTGAGAGCTACATGACCTGATCAAACCTAACCTCCAAATTTTCGAGTTGTCCATGTCCATACTCTCCCTATAAATGTTCTCTACCCTGTACGCGACAGGACAACGAAAAATGGGGCATACATGTTGTATATGCTGATGATGAATCGCGTGACGACATCAAACCTGCTCCCCCTCCACATATAACCCCCTCCTCCCCACCACACCCAGCGCGGTCGCAGCACGGTATCGAAGAATGCGCTTTGTTCCAATCAAAAACTCGCTTTTCGCCAAATTCGTGGCTCGCGTCCTTATTAAGATTCATGACGTCAAAACCACCCAGGGTTGCCGGATGACCACCGTTTTCCCCCGCCGCACAGTGGATCGAGTCAATAGGAGAGGTTGGACATGAGATTTTTTGCAAATTTTGATGTTTATTTCGTCACACTTAAAATTTTAAGGGTTGTCTCTAGACGAGAATTTCACGAGGAAACCGGTGGACTCACTTTTAGGACCTACAAATTCTGTATAAACGGATTTAGAAGCGTTTATATTTTCCGGATTTTGTCCGACCTCTCCTATTGACTCGATCCACCGTGCGGCGGGGCGAGTCTGGCAGCGAGGCTCGTGGGTTGTAACCCAAGCCGGGGCTTGGCGCTGAATATTGGAAAACTTTTTCACCGCACAAATTGGGAGTATCGGCACACCCTAATTCTATTATCGTTCGATCACAGCGTGGAGGCATTAATCACTCCCGCGGAGAGTGGAGGTTTTGGAAGTTACAAGTTTATGGGGCTCCGCCGTGTTCTCGACGTGCCTTGTAATTACCGTAGTCTCTCCCTTCTCGCATTGAAGGATCCAAGGGGGTGCGGCGTCACAGGCCCCCCCCCTCCCCACGATCACCTCCGAAAATGGTCCATGAACGGGAAGGCAGTGAAAAGCAATGGAGAATTTGCACACAAAAATTGTATTGCTTCATCTGCACTGAGAAAAATCCATGGTTATAATGGACCACTAGATAAGGTACGAATTTCAGCATTCTGATACATGTTTCTTAACCAAAATTTTACGTAAAACACGATGCACACAACGAAAATTACCGAAATTAACTCCTTACGAAGATATTTAATGATTCTTAATGCGTGAATTCAAACCACCCGCTCATGAAAACTCAATGCTCTACGTGATTCACATCGCGCGCTAAACGTTATCATGACAGTCTCTGCGATATAAAAATCTGGCAACCTCAATCCTGGCACTTTGGCTCAGCTATAGCAAATTGCTTATAGTTTGCACAATACATGGTGGGAAATGTATATTGCTCGATTGAGAGGCTTGCTGAAACCGTTGAAGTGCGCGATTTGACTCACGTAGAGCTTTGAGATTCTTGTGAGCGGGCAGTTCAAATTCCTAGTAACCAATGTGAAATAAAAACGTTGATATCTTCGTTAGGAGTTGGTTTCAGTAATTTTTGTTGCGCGAATCGTGTTCTACGTGAAATTCTTGTTAGGAAACATGTATCAGATTGTTTAAATTCGTACCTTGTCCAGTGGTCCATTACCATATTAGTGGTGTTCAATATATGCACTCTTAATTAGTAGTGGTCATAACCAATAATAGTGATATTTTTACTGGAGCAATCGTACTTTTACAAGTGTGCGGTAGTAACATTAACATTTAATGGTAAAAATATCTCTATTATTGGTTACGCGACTACTAATTAAGAGTTCATATTGAACACCACTAATATGGTAATTATAACCATAATTTTTCTCAGTGTGAGAGTGCTTAATGAGCTGAGTTCGCTGTATTTTTCTTACTTTTTTTGTGACATGGGAAATTGGAGAAAAATAGTTTTGAAAGTGAGAAAATGTGCCGCCTCATGACGTCATACGACAGCATTTTCCATTTGAACACATGTATTTTAGCAGAATAGGTTATTTTGTCATATTTCCTCCAATAATTGTCCAATTTAGAAACCAAGGATATCCTCGTACTTAGTTTTCCTAGCAGTATTATTTTAAAAATGAAATTTACAAAATTTCAGACACCTGTAAATTCTCTATTATAGAAATCATACGGTAGCTATTATTACGTAATTATTTTTATTTGTAATCATATCAGTACCCCCGAGCCCAAAAGTACCAAACTCAATTTTAGTATTTCCATGGTTTTAATGGAGAAAAACAATGTTGCCAATTTTGCTGGATCCGCCAATGCTCTGCAGTTAAGTTTGCATCCCTAGATGTAAGTTTAACTAGGCAACAGCCAAGCGAGCAACTTTAGAGCATTAAGCACTTTTTGGCACCCATGACGATATCTTAGCATTTTATTTTTCTCGTTGTGGTTTATAATCGAAAACAAAATTCTTAAAGGAACTCTAAACTGTTTTAACCGATTTTCAGAGCTTCTGATCTCGGCCATAAGCTCATTATTTGTCAGAAATATTATGTTAAAAACTTCACTGTGTTTGCCCTTGGAGAGCGAGGCGCCTCAGAATAACGTGATAAGATCAAAACGGCGGATTCTCGAAATTCATTCACTTCTTACGAAATTGAGTTCAGTGCCAGACAACGCTATCTCCCATCAGCCCATCAAATTCCCTTCGAGCCACCCACCCCATCCTCTGGCCCAACAGTCTGTTGAGGCAGGTATTAAAAGATTCCCGTCAAGCGAGATAAACGAAGAGTAAACATTTGGACGCGAAACGAGGTTTCATTGCTTTCTCCTCTTATTCAAATGAGAGGAAAACGAAAGGCGGAAAAAGGGAAATCTAATTGAAACCATTTCTGACGTCACGAAACTGTTGAAGAGTTGCGGTACTCGGTCGTTTATTAAGGAACCCCAAGGCTCTGAACTTTGAATGAAAATCAAACCTCAGAACTGCGCGTGAAAAAATCGAGATCTTTTATTTTCCTGTCCAACACCTAAAATCGCATCACTAGCACACAAGAATACACGACACTATTTTCTCAGTCCCCTAATAGAGCATTTCAGGAGCAAATACTGTTAACATTAAGCGAAATGAAGCGAAGTGGAATTATACTTTTGTAAAGGATTCTACGTTAAAAATGAGGTTAATGTCGGGAAAAATGTGCCTCTAAGTGGAGACTTAAAATGTTGATCGGTCCAATGAAAAAATCGATTTGAGAACAGGAATATCTGTTTTCAGTTTCCATTTCTAGGAGCTTTTTAATATTCTTGAAAGCATTCCGTCAACATTTCGAACCATAATGTAGTTTAGATTAAAATACTATTGATTTTATGACTATTTGAAATTAGTCCTTTTTGTCGTCTGAGGTTAGCAGCAGTACCGGCCAACTGAAACTGCGTTTCTCTCAAAACCGCACCAAATGACGCATAATTAACTTCGCTAAACTACGGTATAGTAATCTCATTTTCCTTCTACTTGGAGGCCCATTGGTCGAATTCGATCACAGCTTGTAACGTTTCTCATCCGCATTTCATAGCCACAACATCCTCAGCATTACTGTGGCTTCTGTCCGCCAGGCAACTATTCGAGCACCGGAGTCGAGGGGTTGCATACACGAAAATTTGAGGGCAATTTTTATGGTAAGGCTCGTTCCCTGTTCAGCAAAGTCAGATCTCAAGCTTTTGCGGCTATTTTTCCGTAATCAGACGGCCTTACACGTGATACAAGTTGTACCTTGAATTTGTTCTCCCTGATGGCCGTGCACACCTCTTTAATATTACTGCCATGCTAAGAAAGAACGCCGTGTGAATATTCGAGAGTTGCCAAATTTCCTTCGATAAAATGTTTATATTTAAGGAAAGTCATGGATATTTTTTCGAGAAATTTTCAAGAACTTTAGGTAAAATTGCAAACAAAATTATCTGAAAAATTGAAAGAAACATTTATACAAATTTTCCCGAAAATTCGTGATTTACCAAAGAAAATGTGGCAACGTCTTAAGGTTCGTACGGCGTTCTTCCTTAGCACGGCAGAGTAGCGTTCCGCATATAACATAAGCGGAGGCAAACTTTAATGGCGCTTCTCTTAATTTCTCAATTTTCCGTCCTCGAAACCTTAATATGCTGCCAAAAGATCGATTCTTAGAATTAGTAGATGTTTTTGTGCCCAGATGACATAGAATCGACCATTAATAGTTATTATTTGGTTATCTTATTTTTTTGTTTTTAATCTGCCACCTTAGGGTATGTTTTGCCATACTGCGTCAAAAATGATTGAAATGACAATGCTATCCGAATATTGCTTCTCTAGGCCTTTTTATCTGAAACGAGGTCTGGAAACATTGCAATGCTAGCAGTTCCTTTTTACAAAACGCGATTCAACTCACACTCCAGGACGTGGGATTTTAATTTCAGCTATCTTTCCAGCCGACTGATTGCTGCGAAGGATTTTTGTTTGCACGGGAAGAAAATCCGGCTCAAAGCTCCCTCGCCGGGTTCCCGCGTACGCGTTTGTCTCCAGATTTATTGAGTTAGCCCCTTCGACGGGCGGGATGCAGCCTGCCGCGCGCCGCGCGAGGCCTCGCTGACACTTGGTCTCGGCCCTTTCAGCGAGATCGAGATCGTCTACTTAGTACTTGCCTCATCTCTCCGAGCCACCCTCCATTACATCCATCAAATTGAGTTATCTTTCGCCCTCTCTTCGATCACCCCTTGCAATCACCACGCGGGGTCGGGGTCCCTCGTCTCAAATTTCGTCGCTCCTCCCGCGTAAGCTCCTAATTCCATTTCCACGTGAGCCCTGGAAAGCAAGGAATTATATAGACGATAGGGCTCGTCTCCGAGTGCGGTTACGCTTCTACGTCAAAGAAGCGACGATTTTCGCCCTGTATTTCCTCCATCTCCGTGCGTGAGTAGTAACCCTGAACGTAAACATCAATAAAATACAGGAGGGGGTCTAATTTTCAGCCTGTTCGGTGGAGGGCTTAAATAGGCTGTCATCGCTTTGCAAACGGCCTGTCTTTAAAACTGAAAGTATTCCAAATTGTGTAGAACGTATATTAAAAATATTGTGCTGAATTTGACGATTTTTCTCTTGAAAAATTCATCGTTAAGTTTTTGAGTCGGGTTTTTAAGACTTACAAACTAAAATTTTTAAAATTAGAGGCCTTGAAAACACTTGCAAGCTCATTAAAATATTTTACCAGGCGAACATTTTTATGTGCAAACGAGTGCTTTCAGAAATTTTAATTTTACCGACGAAGTACTCAGGGGTTTATTAATTTCCATTCAGTTCCTGCATATAAATCATTTTTAAAATTTGTCAAATATACCGACCGAAAGCTATATTAAACATTGCTTTAAAAAATGTTTGTTCTAATTTTGTTTTAAGAATAATCAAAAATAGTTTGAGAAACATTTACGCAATTCTATCGTCAAGAATATCCTGACCATTTCGGCAATAACTCAAAAACGTTGCTACTTATTCCTGTTTTACAGGAGTGAGGCTCTGTTCGAGAGCGTTTATACATAAATTGCATAACGCTCTAGGGGGGGGGGGTTAAGAGCCTGCGTTAAAAGGAGGCAGGGGGACAGTGCCAGCGTTACGTAACCCTCTGCATTAGAATGAACGCACACAATTTTAGTAAAGTTCGCTTAAGTTTTTCGCGAATTTTTCATCCAGCATGTATATTTAACAATTTCCCACAATTTTGGGAAGGAGGGTCCGTCATTTCGAAGCGTTACACAATTTTTAAGGGAGGTCTTGAGGTTGCGTTATAAGGGGTCATGCAAAGGGGGGAGGGGGGCGTAAAGTCCCGAAAAAGTGCGTTACGTCATTTACGATCGCTCCCGTTCAAGAGTTGTTAGATCGAGCAGTGTAAAGACATAAAAATTAATGGCTGGGCATAAAATTGACGTCCTGAGATTCACGGAAAAACAACGAGGAGCGAAACTAAGGACAGCCTAAAGGACTCTACAGCGTGTTTTCTCTCTAAAATTTGGCTGAAACGATTCACGGGAGGGATTTTTGGAAATATACTCCCAAAAAAATATGAACAATTAATAATCAATATTAATTGAAGGAGTATAAAATCGTTATCTGTATCGTTTATTTGTTCAGTGATCCAGTACTGAGTACTATTTGGTGACCGCAATAAAATGATCTCTTATGGATCAGGGAAAAAATCGAGTTAATAAAAAAAACAAAAATGGGTTAGGTAGTTTTCTAACGTTGAAATAAAATTTACCAGGATGTAGAAATCATAAATTAAAACTATACCCTTAAACGGACAACAATTTAAATAGAAACGTTTCAGACTACAAAATATTTCCTTTGAACTTAATTTATACTTTATAATCAAAACTAATACGTCTGTTACTGTTATTACCGCGGGACTGGAAATAGAGTCTTGACTTTCTACTTTTAACACACTATGCTTTGAGACTAACTTCATCTATAATAATCATTCCCTCAAATTCTCAAACAAACAGAGCGCCGGCCGCAGGTTTAACTACACACGTTTGATTTAAAATCCAAATACCCCAATTTCAACACAAACACAAGAGACAACTAAGAGCCTTTCGCAGTTGTCAAATTTTTGTCGCGAATCATTCCTTTGGCTCCTCTTTTCAAGACAAATGTAGTGATTTGAAAGTAATTCGGCAACCATTCATGTTTCTTCCTGTGGCACTAAAACCGTTGAATGAACCTCACGGAAGACCTAGAACTGCAGCGCTCATGGTGCCAATCGAACAGCTGCGAGGGGCGAAGGTATACATGTACTGAGCTGTACACTGTACAGGTTTTATAAGCCTACCACTGATTAAGTTTCGTCATTTAATTTAGAGGGAATATTAAACTGCAGAAACGCATATCTTGGTCTGCGGCGCTGCACATTTCCCGTCGCATGTTTTATTTCAAAAATATAGATACTATTCTCTTCTCTGTGTGAAAAATATAATATGAAAATTCCAAGAACTTATTTTGGTTTCGATTTCCTTTTAAAAACAAAATAGAAGCGTATATTTTTAAACAAAATATTTTTAAACAGTCCAGCATATAAACATATTTTTTATACAAATCCGATAGAAAATTGGCCTAGCTTGCGCTTTCTGGTTACAAGAGGAACCTGAAGCAGCATTTTCACAGTCTTTACTTGATGGTTTCGATCATCATTTCTTATTTTCATTTTCGCTATCCGGTACGGACCTCCGTCACACTGCACCGGATAATCGATGATCGTACTATCACCAGTTAGGAAACAATATTGAACAGAAAGCACTCCGAATGTGTCCCTCAGAACGTCGAAACTGTTGGGAATAGTGCTTTCAGGAATCCGATTTTGCTTCAGGGTGCTTTCAAGCTTTTTCTCCGATAAATGAACGACGGTACATCGGATAATCGATGATCGTACTCTCACTAGTTAGGAAACAATATTGAACAGAATGCCTTCGGAATGCGTCCCTCAGAACGTCGAAGCTGTAGGGAATAGTATTTTCAGGGATCCGGTTATATTTAAATTTATTTCAGGGTGCTTCCAAGCTTTCTCTCCAATAGTTGAACGGTTCGCTAAAGAGGGCGCCACCTCGTCGGTATGTGTGGCACTGTGAGCTGGTGAGTCTTATTTCTTGTTATTCCTCGCGTATTGAAGTGTCATGCGGCCCACCCCGGTTACCCCTTTCCGGGTGGGGAGAGCCGTGGAATGCCGGGGGTGGAAAACGGAGGCGCGGCGGCTCCCCTTTGTGGTGGAACCGCGCGGGAGGGGGGGGGAGAGGGAAGGCGCCCTCCGCGCATTACGAGTAGAAAAAACGGCGCAAGTTTTTCGTCACACGTTGCCGTAATATCATTCGGGGGGCGTCACTCTCGAATTGTGAAGGTTATTTTTTATCGGGAACGAATGGGTCAATGCGCTGGTCACAAAATCGTGTTTTGATGCTTGATTCTAGTAGATTAGCGAAGAATAATAAGATCTATCCAAACCGAAACTTTCTACTTTCAATAATAACCGAGATATCGCCCTTTGAAAAGTCGGGTTTTTGACGTAATCCACCTGACCTACTCTCCAAGAATATTATGCCACGAACATCATTGCACAAAATCTAATGTGAGAAATTCTATTTTCTACCTAGTATCACAATACCTACAATTTTTTGCGCATGTCTTACGTTTTTTGAAGGATGCTGACCAACAGTGATTCTTGAAGGTTCCTGTGGATTTTCATCGTTCTTTCACGTAATATCACAGCCAAATCACAGGAGTTTACGGGGGTGCAGAAAATGTCCGATCACGCGCAACCCCAGGCGCGTGAAAATGTGGAAAACCCCCAAAAGTGCGGAGGAAGGGAACATTTTGAGGGGCCAAAAGTCGAGACTCAAAGGTAAACAGAAGAAAAATGTAATCTTTGTGAATTGGTGGATGAATTGTGGAAAACTGATAGAAACATGTGGAAAGCCAGCTGGCCGGCGCGTGACAAGGTGGAAGCTTGGAAGATTCTGCACCCCTGAGGAGTTATTTCGGCCATTTTACGGAGCATACATTATTTATTTCGACTAAAAAATCAATGCTTCAAGTATTCGCGATTCGACGACTGGGAACACCCTTCATACAAGTTGCCGAGACACATCCTCCATAACGCAAAATCCCCATCAATGAAGGGAGGGGGAAAGCGTAGAAAGAAGGGGACTATGCATAAAAATTAATGGCGTTGCCATTCTCGTTCCAGGTTCAGGCGTGTGAGGCGTAATGTTGCGCCCGTAACGNGGGGGGGGGGGGGGGGGGGGGACGCCGGACGCCAGACTGTGTCGACGCAACCCCCTTTCCCCACCATCTCTCTCTGAAGGGAGCGGGGCTGAACTTACTTCAAAAGCCGTCAAATTAAATATTGACGCGTGAGGGCGTCAACAAGACTTCCAATGTTGCCGACTGAACGACAGAACGATTGAAAGAAAATTAGAGGACCCCTTTCTGTCGTTAAACCGTAAGTATCCGTAAGGTGTAGATGATCTGTGGCTTCAATTTTACAAGTGAGATCGATCAGAAATTAAAGATGATATGACTCGTTTCTGCGAATATTTTGAATGACTTCAGAATACTCGGGTTCCGAAAGCACAACAGAGCATACTTGAATTTAGTGCTCACTGGATTTTGTAACATAATTTACTGATCATAGGTGTGGGAAGACATGTTTTTCGTTGGAAGGGGGATGGGCGAGAGAGCATCGATTATATGTTGAAGAGATTTGTATGTCGAGATATGTTGAAGAGAGAACACAAAATAGGAAATAAGGCTAAATATTCCGTGAAATTTGGTCATCGATCAGTAACTGCAGTAATTGTCGATCGGTTGAATACAAATAAATTGTAAAAATTTTTAAAAAAAAACCTATAACTACACTTTCAGTTTGCCGTTGATAAGAGAAAAATAGTTACAAAAAGCTCTCTTTGTAGACGTATCGTAGTGTTGCTAGATGTCGTCGACTTGGGAAAGGATTTCCAAGTAAGCAATCCGTTTCCTTTTTATTTATTAATCCGGTTTTTTTCGGTTATTCCTCATTATTTTTTGAGGCAAGATGAAAATTTCTGTGATTTACCGGATTGGAAAACTGACTCCGAAAAAAATGTTCATCATTGGGCTTTTTCTTTCTTTTTCTTCCTCTCCTTTTTTTAGACTTGTGGCATTTAAGATACACATGACATGTAGAAGAATACGTCACTCGGCAAAAACAATGACGTACAGCTCTATTTTCACTATTGTAATGGGCCAATCAAAAAGAGACACAACGATTCGAATCTTAAATGTTGCCCATCGAAATTGAGGGGTGTTTCTACTTTAAGATCAACACAGATCGCAAACGCAGAGTATCGTATGAATGTCTTTCGATGATCTGTTCGCGATGTATGTTGATCAAGAAGTAGAGATGCCGCAATTTTGGTGAGCAACACTCAACACTCAACAGTCGCATCGATGTACCATTTTGATCGTGAGAACAGAGCTGCCGGCTGATTATTGAAATTAATAGACAAAGCGATAGACATAGGAGACAGAGGAAAAATGAAGCTACCCTATTGGTTAAAATGAGTGGTTGGATTGGACAAAGGAGGTAAGTAATACACTAACCAACGACAGCCCACGTGAGACCCGATAGTTTAGTCTGTCATTTCCCCCGTAAGTCTATGAGAAGCACCCGTCTCAACCAATAGGATTGCTCCATACTCTCTAGGCCTTTTTTGTCTATAGCTTTGCCTATCAATTTCAATGATCAGTCCCCTGCCGGCCGATTATTGAAACTGATGGACAAAGCGATAGACAAAGAAGACATAGGAAGTATGGAGCGATCCTATTGGTTGACATGGTTGGTTCTTATAGACTAAGGAAGAAAATGACGGACTAACCGTCGGGTCTTCAGTGGGTTGCCGTTAGTTAGTCTATTACCTACCTCCTATGTCTATTGCCACCACCTGCTTCCACCAATAGAATCCCTCCAAATCCCTTTTGTCGTCTTTGTCTATAGCTTTGTCTATAAGTCTTAATAATCGCTCCGCTGAAGAGATAAGCCCTGTTACCCGTATGACTCAATGATTGCTAGGAATCACGAGCCGATGGAGTTTTGCGCAGCAGAGTGACGATGTGAGGTACGACTTCGGCCCGACCAGCCCCAGCGAGTGTGGTGCGGCCCTGCCTAGAACTCACCCGACTGACTCCCTTCATCCCCTCTCACGGGGGCACGATCACCCCTACGCCTACGATCGAGCTACACGCAACACGCAACACGACAAGATTGACACCGATACACGGCAGCGGGATTAATGGCCTCTCAACATCGATGTAAAATTGGGTAGGAACATATCAAAAATTCCTCTTGGAATACAATATTTAAAGGATTGTTTCAGCGTGAAGTGGCAACATGGGTGAACATTTTCCCACAGCGATGCCGACGCTGAGAAAAGCTGATTTAATCCTTCCAGGAATCGAGGCAACTGTGATAACAAACTTCCCTGTCATGATATTCATACTTTAATGACGTTAAAACTGAAGTGGCGACAGTTTATTGAAGTGTGTCTCGCGCTTGTATACGGTGTTTTGATGCAGATATAAGGGATTCGTTTTTCGGGAAGTTCAGAAAGTTAGGCGTTTTTCGAGGTTTGATATAATGTATGGTAAAACAACGGCGAGGACTCGAGTGAGGCTTTCGGTAACTCACCAATAGCATGCATTGCGTACACATGATGTAGATTCAAAACAAATAAACTTTCTGCTATCCGGTTGGTAATGGACGAGAACTTCTACTGTCTACTGTCGCGGAGCTCATCATCTCTTGAATTTTCAGACTTTTTAGATTAAACTACAGACGATATCCTCTGAAAAATCTAAAGGATAATATTCACAAATTGTCCTGAAAATTCGTGATTCGTCGAAGAAAATTTGGCAACGTCTGATGGCTCATACAACGATTATTCCTTCACTGAAAAAAAAAAAAAATTCGGCCGTTGGAGCCGCAATCACGGGCTATATAGACATACCGTCCGTTCCGGGCTCAAAGGCCGAAAATTCCGGCTGCTGGAGCCGTAGCTTCGGCCTCTGAGCCCGGAACGGACGGTATGTCTATATAGCCCGTAATTGCGGCTCCCACGGCCGGAGTTTTTTTTTCAGTGTTAGCACGGCAGAGCAGATCACCTCTTTCTCGGTGGTTTTGGAGATGTTCCGGTTATGTTGCCTGCGCTCTGTGTAGGATTGGCGTCGATGGATGGAAGTGGGGGGGGGGGGGGTTTGGGGGG
>NW_017557621.1:8736144-8766166 GCF_001854935.1 Bemisia tabaci
GGTGGGGGAATTCCGGAGGCCCCGTCATTAATTACAGATAATAAGAAAGCACTGCTCTGGAGCCGACGGCGACGCGAGTACGGACGCGACGACGACCCCGTATTTTATTGACAAATGATCAATGGATAACCGCGGCAGACGCGGATAACGAGCCACCCTATCGTCACGTCTTCCCCACCCCCGCGGTCGGACTCGCATCCCTGTCAACGCTGTGCAAGAACAGATATCCCTCCCCGAAGCGCTCCGACCATGTTTCACCCAAGTCTTACCCTCACGGCAATATAGTCAAACTCAGAGTCAATGGCGCAAGTAAAACAATCGATTCTTGCATCACCTGAAATCGATATTTTTAATGGATTTACATGGAGGTAAAACAGTGTTGCCAACTTGAAAAATCACCTTTGCTCCAAGGCCCCACAACCCTACAACAGTTGGACTGCATTTTGTAATATGGAGCTATAAATTCTAAATCATCTGAAAAAACACGTATGTGCATCGGGAAACTAATGGCACACACGTTGTTTTTAAAACCAGGCCGGAATTTGTAGGTCCTAATTGCAAAATGCAGTCCAATTCGTACACTTAAAAGATAGGTTTTTTTTTTATCAAGAAGAAGAAATAAAATATCTCTAGGAACATCGTCTCCCGGAAGACGGAATGTAACTCCATTCCAAGGTTGTCAAATTGACTCATACAATTACTATGTTTTATAGAGATGTATCTGAGTAGTTTTGATCCAAAATTGTTCTGATATTTGCATGACATCCGAGAAATAATTATAGAAATTTTCAGTTAGAAATGTTCAAGATTCTCCTGGTTAATATGCAATTTGCGAGGAGAAATTCGGTAACATTGAAATGTAGTTACGTCCTTTCGTGCGGGAAACGACAAATAAAATGTTTTACAGACGAGAGGGTGTGTAGCCGGAAAAAACCTTTTTTGCTTGAAGGAGGGGGAGGGAGAGAAGGAGAGAGAGATGCAGAACACTCTATTTTTGGATTCTTTAATAAAATTGCAAGGACATAAATTTGCCATCCTGATCCTCCTTTGTCCACACATTTCAAGAAAAGGTGGAGTAGTCGACATCTACCGCTATGTCCATCCAAATATCATGCTTCCCATGATGTTTTTAAGCTTACAAGCTAATGACCCCACTTTATCCATTTCTCTTCAAGTTAAATCCCCTGTATGAAGAATATTCGGTGAAAAGTTTAGGCAATACTACATTGCAATTGAAACTACTTGTCATCATTCATTTGCGTAAGAAAATTACCGAAATTTTCTCCAACTTTTCCTGAAGTTTAAAATCCTCTGCATAAATATTATTCTGTGAAAATTCCAAGCACCTGCCATTCTTCATATTGCAAGTAAATTACCGGACTTTTCTGAAACTTTTTTGTCAAGTTTTAAATCCTCCGTTTGACAAATATTCTGTGAAAATCCCAAGCAACGAGTTTGACTAGTTTCTGTTCAAAAAACAAAACAGTAGGGGCAAATATTTTGAAACATAGCAATCTAGATACGTGGCTCCAGAGTTCAGCCATCGATTTAATGGACTGCATCTTTACGAAAGGGAGTCACTGACATTGCAATTTCACTAAAACCGTTTAATTTATGAACGGTTGGTTATGCCACAGTTAGAAAGCAAACCCAAGAATCTAAACGAATTAACATCCAGCATAAAAAAAAATAATAAATAACAGAGAAAGTTATCTCGTGCATTTTAAGTATTCATTGATCTACTTCCAATCAATTTTAAGTATCTGTTGTAAACGTAGGAATTGCACACTCTCAGCAGTGTTGCAATGTCAGTAGTTTCTCAATGCAAAATTTGGTTTCATTTTCAATTTTACTCCTTCGGTAGGTAAGTAAAAAAAAACCAAGCATAAGAGACAACAATGAGAATCATGCTGATGACGTCTCCAGAGATACGTTATCCGTATCAACGATGTGACTTTTCAAATATACGACACACTTCAGTTGTGGCATTCCAAAATGTTTCCTCCGACTTTACTATCGAGAAGGTAAACCAGGACAATTGACATTCTTGTGCAAAATTTTACAGGAAATCCGGTAGTAGGTACGAAAATATAAACTACGCAGTTTTTTCCAGTGACAACGATCAGATATCCTCTAAAAAATTGAAATTCAAAAAGAAATCTGCTACGTGATAAACCGAGGTATAGGTAAACGGTACACTATCGACAAACCAATGCACTCTTTTCCAAAGAATTGATATGCATGAAATACTTAAATGAGCTCATCGGTTCTTGAAATAACTTTATTCGTGCCTTCAGGTTGAGATTTTGTGATTTTCTATGTTGTGAAAACTCAGAGAAAGATTTTTGGGACTTAGATTCAAACTTCTTCGCTTAAATGAGCTCAGAAACGCGATCATGAATTCTAGTGGACACATCTCAGGTGTGAAAATCAGAATTACATGTAAGGCACCTAGATCTGAGATGCCAAAACGCTTCAAAACAAGCCCATAGAAACGAAGTCGTCTGCTTTCTGTTACGATAACAACATACTTGATTCAACTCAAAGCAATTTTAAGGTTAGGTCACGAAACAGGGACCATGCATTGATGCATTGATATACATTAAAACCAGTCGTTTCTCCTACCTTGAGAACGGAGCTGTCCTCTCCTCCTCGCAAGACTGATCAACAACGAAGCGTCGCGAATTCGGACGCACAGGAGCACTTTAAAAATCGCGAAATGGGAACACACCGAATGAAAACTTCGATCGGGAACCTACGATAGGACGGGCTCGGCTTGCGAAAGACACAAGACTGCACTCGGGGAGCGCGGAGCCACTCGCGGCCCGTAACCCCCTCCCTCCCGCCCCTGGGGGCGTATCGACTTTTCCACCCCTCGCCAGAGCGAGGCACCGCGCAGCCATGACTCACGCCCGCAGGCCGCCAACTTCGGGCCCGTTGCACCCGCCGCGCCGCGGTCAGCAGTGGGTTACCATGGAGATGAGGACGCTGCACTACCCTCCGAACTGTAGGCAGGGTAGTTTACTAACCTTCACGGCCAGACATGAGGTTCTCGCTTCGTGGATCCGCGGGAATCTACCCCTTCGCGTATGAGACGTGACTAACCTCGCGAGTCAAGTTTTCAACGTGTTGGGTTGAAAAAGGAAAATTGGATGAGTTATTGAAATTATGAGAATAAGGGATTTCTGGTTATAATTTTTTTCAAAAAATACGACTGCGGTTAACAAGGCTAGATGAGAACACATTCACCGAGACGTTTCGGCTAGAGACATTACAGCACTCTTCAGTTGGATAAAATAACAAAATTAAAAAAATTGAATTCAAAACTTTGTTAGTACCAGGTTGTACCTTCCTAAACGAGACGTATGAAAATATTATCAAACCAGGCCAAAGCTATGGGTCGTCTTGACTGGAAAGGGTGCACTCTAGAACTGAGTTTTAAAAATGTTTAAATTTTTTTATAAATTTTATCCAACTGAAGAAAGGCTGTGGTGTTTCCAGCCGAAACATTTTGGTGAATGTTATCTTATGTGGCCTTTTACCCGCAGTTCTATTTTTCCAGAATGTATGTCTCATCACGGGTTGCTTGTTTTCAACACATTTCTGGTTATGAGGCATCCGAAAAGATCAGTGCGCACGTTTCTCGTCGTAGGAAATGCAAGGATTGGGTTGGTTGCGCTGGTCTTAGAATGGTGTTTTGGTGGTTCAAACTCGTGGTAGATTAGCACAAAATGAAAATAGCTGTACAATCCCCAAGTTCTTAAGTTCAATATTGAAGGTCATATTGCATGCCAGCAAGTTGGGAACACAGTTTCTTTCTCCATTTAAATGTATGTTAAAAAATCGATTCTAAGTGAGGCAGCCTGTCTCGCCTAAAATCGATAGATTCAAATGATTTAAATGGAGTATTGGCAGTGTTGCTGACTTGCTGACATCGCCACCATGATAAGGCGACTCTGATGTGCGATATCCTGAAGTTAGTATGTCACGTTGTCTTACTGAAGAGCAATTCTCAAAATGCTCGTTTAGTTTTTTTTTTTTTTTTTTTTTTTTTTTTTTTTTTTTTTTTTTTTTTTTTTTTTTTTTTTTTTTCTCTCTTCACTGGCTCTTAAAGGGGTAAAACAAAAGACCCTATGGAGGAGAAGAGATGGTGCGACGATATAAAGACGATTATGCCGTCATTTCATTTCACCTGATATGATTTCACCACAATGACTTCCGTAACACCGTGTACACGCCGACAGGCGCAGTGTAGGCGATTTGCACGTCGAACGGTGTAGCGTTGGAAGTATCTCTTCGATGTTGAAGGCGCTACGCACAGCTGCGCGCGCGGGCGAACAGACAGCGCGGCGAACAATAATTCAGATTCGCGGCGTCCTATACGACCGTGAAATTATTAGAAGTGCGTTATTTTTGCTGAAAACTCTACAAGTACTTCGACTTTGATACCGACGTATAAATTCCTGCTGGCACATCGATTTTTCTGGAAAGTATTGCAGCTCGACTAATGTTTTCTTGATTTTACCAACTTAAATTGCGGTTATATTAAACTCACAAATTGGAGACCTGTCATTTTAGTAAAGTTCAGGATAATATTTTGCTAAATTGAAGATATGACAATAGCGACGTCTTGTTGAGTGATATCATTAAAACACATCACTAGATATTAGATCATATCAAAGAAGGGAAAAATTGTTAGGTACTTACCAGCAGAAGGTTATCCAATTGCCCGACGCCAGGCTGAAAGCACTCACAACGCTGTCACTGAAATTTAACTGGAAAACTTGGCTATTAGGAGATTAAAATAGTATTATTATAGGAGGAGAACACAGCTTCACTATGTGAAGTGAACAAGATGTGTTAATTTTCTGTGCTGATTCTAATTCTGCCCATGTTAGGTGTATCCCGAACCGGTGTTTAACACAGTAATTAGATAAAATAATAAATGTTAACTATATTTTCTGAAGCATATTACATTAAACAGAAATATTATTTTAGATATAATATAATATAATGCAATGCATGTTCGATCAATTATTTTTGTGAAACTCGGGATCAAGGGGAGGTACTTTTTGATGGGGAACTCGAGTTTTTGGTCAATTTTTCAAAATGCGAAAACCCAAGATGGCGGAAGAGGCCTAAAATGCTATCTCGGTTCCTGTTCGATTGATTTTTGTGAGATTTAGTGTCAGGGGGTACTTTTTGACGGAAAAGTCGAATATATTGTGGTCATCTAAAAATTCAATCTAACTTTTCTCACCCGTTCAAAAGAGGGCGTTCGCAGATTTCAAAAATGTCTCGGTTGATTTCCTTTTAAAAAATAAAACATAATCGGAGATTTCCAGCTGCAATACAGGTACTTTAGCCATGGGCATGTTTCATTTGCGGTACGTGTACTAAGCTCTAGGCAAACAATAAAAACTACACAAATCCTTGCGAAAACATTTATTTTCAGATTAAGTCAAAGATAAAATATCAGCCTTAAAGTACGGAAAAATGAGTTTTTGAGAAAAAAAAGAGGAAAAAATCTCAAAACTCAGATAGGTATCACAATAAACCAGATCCTCAAAGATAAGCCGTGGAAACGTATGATGAAACAGCGCAAGCATTCTTACCCCTGACAAGCTTGATGTAGCCCTGCAAAAAAAATAAAAATAAGTAGGTAAGTTTTACAACAAAAAGTTTGGTTTTTACAAGGATTTAAGATTTGTGACTGTAAGTGGACTAGAGTGCAGGGAGTTTCAGTAATTACGTCACTTTTTTACACATTTTTAGATGAGATAGAGCCATGAGTGGACCTAGGGGGTAGGAGGCTCCTCCCCCCCCCCCCCACGTTCTCAGCCACATTCAAGATATTTGAGGGCTACTTCTGCATGGGAACGTGGCAATGTCTCTCTTCTTATAGAGTCCCTTTATACCCAGAGTTAAGACAACTCGATTATCAGCTGACTGGCAGCCGGCCTTGGCTGGCCATGGAGGCCGAAACGAGTGCACCCAAACGAACGATATTGAGGGATAAGGATCAGGAATCCTGCGATGTCTGTCACACAACAACAACATCAACAAATTGATCAATTAAAACGAAGATTAGATTGGTTTGTGAATAATTTCTTAATCTATTTTCATTTTAGACCGATGGAAATAAAAATTTACTCTTGATAAACCACAATCAGGTAATATTTTCATTATTCTTGTTCACATTCGAGGTACCGCCATCTTGGTGCACTCGTTTCGGCCTCCATGAGCGAGAACCAATCAGAATTGGATTTTTTTTTAGGCCACTTTCAGCCCAACCAAAAGTGAGTTGTCTTAACTCTGGGTATAAAGGGACTCTATCTTCTTATTAATCGTGATTCAGTCAATTTTTCGGATACAACAGCTCAAAATAGCTACGAAGACGACTCAACTTTTTAACATTTTTCCGAGGAAGCCATCCGGACCCTCATTCGGAGCTGAGATAGTACCATAGATCTCTGTTGGTGGGGTTCTTTTATTGTTAGTGCCCCCAGACCCCCTCTAGGAGCTGCTCTTCTACACCTCACCCTGCGAAAATTTCCTGGCTTCGCTCACGAGTAAACATTATTTGGTTTCTGTGCATATACTTTTATTTCTTAAATACTTATCCTCATATCTCGCTGCATGCGATTGCAGTTTTGCTGAAAATACATCAGTTCTGATTTCGATTGTGTAGTGGTTGAATTTAGTCAACAAAGATTTTTCAAAACGGTCTAAAAATGCATATTGTTTCAAATTCATCATCAATGGTTGTGAATTTCAAATTTTCATTGGATGTCCACCTTTGACTCGAAAATAAGCTTGGTCCGTTCATAGCAATGGCGAGTTTACAATTTGGCAACACTGTTTTTCCTTAATTTATATGTGGTAAAAATGTTGATTTAGGTGAGGTAAAAGAATCGATTGTTTTGCAGACATTAAAATTGAGGCAAAACAGTATTGCCGAGTTTCAAGAATCGCCACTGCTTTATCGAGCGATTATTTAGTCTCATAGACTTTAACGCCCGACAGCAAACACAACATCTAACTGAACATGCAACCCTTGCGTCTAGCCACTACTGTTTTCTGTGCCGTGCCTGGGTACCAAATACCAATCCAATAGAGTAATTTATGCGACTGCATCTTTATTATTGAAAAAACTCAAAGGATTTTCCCCCTTTTTAATCGGGGCTCATAGGTATCCTATAAATATCAATTGACTATATGGACTGAACTTGTGATCTTCAAGCAAGTCCAATAAATTCAAAATTTCGGAAGTGTCGAGATGAAGCTAAAGAATTACACAATTTGAGAGTCCTGTTGTTAGCCTAGACAATATGAATCGTAAGTATATAGCCACTGCGCGTGGGTGTGGTGTCCTATTGGACAAATCGTTGAAAATTTGCTGGTCACATACCGTGTGGACGAAAAATAAGCTTGTCGAGACTTTTTTAGTCATTACTCACCTTATCTCCCCACGAATCGCCCCAACTGTTTTTGATGACCCAGTAGGGAAGACCTGCAACAATTATAAAATGTATTAAACATTGCAGTGCATTAATTATTAGGTAATATCAAACATACTTAAACATGGAAAAATCGATAACATGTTACTCTCTCTGATGAGATGGAGACCCATTTGTCCTAATTCATCACTGCTGCAGAGACGTCAAACATGAACTCATCTTTAAACATTTTTCATTTCCCTTTTTAAAACAACTTTGTCTTTCAATTAAATTTATTATTTCCTTGTCCTCCCTTTTAATTTGTTGTACCACCTACTCTGTTTCGGTCTCTATTATAAGGTGTTAATAACCCAGTTACATTGAAGCACCCTTAAATAAATGTATCAAACAACAACAACATACATACGTACATACATGCATGTATATTCTTGTTATGTACGTTCATCTGATCTACGACCCGTGATCGATGCTCTTCACAAGGTTCTGGGTCCGACATCATGGGAAAATGCAGTAGTGTATTTTCAGCGGAAAATACGTACTAAAAAGCTATGAACACGATTCAAGAGGTAATTGCGAATGAAGTAATCGTTGTTATACATTTTTAGCTGTTCTAAAAATTTTATTTTCTTCATTTTGAAGATAATCAGTCAGTAAAAGGAGAATAATTATTGATCGAGAAGTTTTTCTTGGTATTAAATTCAAGAGATACTCGATAAAGTATTATTCTGATAGGTAATGTAATTTCTTACTTTTCTCCACTCCGTAGCCGACAATCGTTACTCCGTGATTGACATCTTGTTTGTTTGTTGAGCACTGGTTTCTATCGGGGTTGAAAATTCCTTTTACGTAAAACTGGAAAAAAAAATGTTGTTGAGTCTTAGTGGCATAATAACATGCTATAATTGAAAAGAATGATAAAGAAAGGAGGCTTCCTCGTCAAGAAGAGCCCAGGGGACCATTAAACACCCTTAAGAAGAAGTATAGGTTTTCTCCCGCTCTAAAGGGATGTTCGAGAGCGTGTCTCGGAAAATGTTGAAAAACAGAGTTGTCCCAGGACCAATTTCGGGCTGCTTTTCCCAAGAATTCAATCGAATTGAATTTTCAAAGGTGAGGAATATGTCACACATATTTGGGAAAATATCTCATAATTCTCAGTAGGTGCCAAGTAGATTTCGGGGGGGGGGGGCGGCATACTAGTTCCATTCATACTAACCACATCAGACGTTGCCTAATTGCCTCTTACTCCTCTACTAGAAAACAAGGCAAAATTAAGCCTTGATATTTTTAGAGTATACATTGTTTGTATCTAAGAGATAAGTTCCGAAACGTGGCATAACCTATTTTTTCTGAAAAAATAAAGCATAGGCGGAAATTAAGCAGTGTGAGCTACAGTTACGCTAAATCTGCGTACATTCATCCAATCGTGACTAAGATAAGGCATATCGACGGTGAAACTACCAAACCACGTATCTCGGTTTGCGACGTCGCAGACTTCCTGTCATACTTTATTTTTTAAATGAAAAACTACTTAACGTCCAGTCTTGAAAATTTCAGTGATTTTTTCTCTTTGTGCGGAGAAAATTCTGTGAAAATTTCAAGGAATGATATTGATTTGGTCTACTTTAAAAAAATAAAATGCGAGCGTAGATTTTTAAACACCGCAATCGAGATACGTGGTTTGGTAGTTTCACCGTCGATATACAGTCTCGAGAGCTCCAAGTGCAGATTCAATACCAGGACATTTAAATGGACCCTAGACCCTTGATTTGTTTTTTAACCCTTTTTCAGTTTGAATTAGGACAGGGTTCGTGTTTGAGATGTCGCACCTGGAAGTTGGCGGATGCGACGACGGCAACGGAGAGAGGACCATTCTTGATGAGGGCCCTGGCAATTTTCTTCTCGTTGGCGGGGACGCCCCTGGTTCCGGAGACCTTGACAGCGGCCATGCTCTTCTTGAAGCGGCATTGCCCTTCCTGTGCCGTGTATGGGTAGTCCTTGGATTTGGCCACTCCGCCTAGTCGCACAAGCTCCTTCACCGCATCTTCCATCCAGCCTCCCATGCAGCCGAGATCTACTTTGTCGCAGTCCAACAGCTCTGCGAGTAAATGATTCGATTAAGTCGTGCATTCTCGGAAAATTTACATCACAGTAGTAGATTATTGACTGATTTTCAAATATGTGATGCTAGGGATAGGACATCAAGACTGCACTGCGTGATGCTTGAATCGATAGTTAGTATCAATGCTTTACATTGAACATGAAAATTCGACATGAAATTGCAATTCTTCATTCAAGTTGTGTCAGAAAATGTCTATTTCATGGCGGAAGGGCGAACAGAGCATTAAATTAGACGTTCTCAAACAAACTCGGAAAAAATTAAACTGCTGATTTAACAATTCAATCGCTAAAAAAAGTGACTGCAATGTTTCAATGTAGATTTTACAACAAAAAATGATACTTTCATCACCCCCATTAGTGGTTAATGTAGCATTTTTCTTTTTGTTGTGAAATCGACGTTGAAATATTTTAGTCACTTTTTTTAGCAATTAATTGAATTGTTAAACCAGCAATTTAATTTTTTTCAGTGAACTCTTTTCTACACTACGAATACAATTTTGAAGTAAGGCGAAAATTTCTCCAAACCTCAGGAAATTGAAGAGTCAAGTGTCGACCCGTTTTAGAAAGGAGAGTCATAATCGCAAAAAATATATAAGGTACGCAAATATAATTATAATACTTGAATTATCTCTGCACTTGTAAAATTTCCATCGGATAAGAGATTGAGAGGGTATCGATGATAAACGCCCTTAATAGCACATAAAACTCAACAATATCGTTTCAATTTATCCACTACGCATCACTTTATTTTCTCAATCGACTATTTTTTTTTTTTTTAAACTTTATATGAGACGATGCAACAATATTGATAAAAATGGGAGATATATGTCAGGCCAATATCACTTGCCTTAGAACCTACTTAAAATACTAATCTCAGTGCTTCAAACATTGAGATCAGTGCATGGAGACGCTGCGTTCAATGTTGCATGTATTTTCCAAAATTTAGTGCAATTTATCTAGCACCTGCAATTTTTATCATAGGAGGTAGACACTGGAGAACTAGAGAGTAAAAGGAATAGCATCGCACTGTGATGCAAAATTGAATGGTAGGTATATATTAATAGTATAGGTATTTCCCATCGAAAAATACACTCGAAAATATAAATATCGAATAGTCAGTCGTCGTATATTTACCTTGCTCAGAGAGATCAATGAGTTGCTTCTTCTTTTTAGCCCAAACTCCTTCAATGTTGGAAATTGCTGAGAAGGCCCAACATGATCCGCATGCACCCTTTAGGAAAGAAAAAAATATATTCCTATTTATGTCTATGCTTTAAAGTGTTTCACTCTATATTTGACTGCAATTTTAAGCTCACTTTCAGCTAGCCCTCAAAACAGCCCCCATTTGGTCTATGCGTAGTTTTTATATTACTTTTGGAGGCTCATAAAGTAAAAAAAAATTGTTCAAAGCAACTTCATTTGCGCGACTAACAAATGGAAAATGAGA
This sequence comes from Bemisia tabaci, assembly GCF_001854935.1. Lineage (NCBI taxonomy): Eukaryota > Metazoa > Arthropoda > Insecta > Hemiptera > Aleyrodidae > Bemisia > Bemisia tabaci. The sequence continues at coordinate 8,747,170 of NW_017557621.1, forward strand.
CTTAAAAAAGATCGAATTTTTTCCTTAATAGTAGAGGATAACCAATTTTTGTTACCTATTGTTGTTAAATGAGTTCTAAACCTCTCCGGAATATTGGGTCAATATTTCAAGTTTCAGCTCAACTGATATAAACAATATAATCTTGCAAGGAGAGGTTTCTTTTGATTTTTCCACAGCAGGTAAACATTGAATTCAGACGTTCATGTAAGTTCGATATCTTCTTTTCTCACTTTTAAGCATACTGATACTTTTAACTGTATAAGGGAAGTTGTTGGGTATTCAACTTTAATCTTAAGTCATTTTTGTAATAATTGTCTTTTTAGCATAAGTCATCGAATGTTGTGTCGTTGCCCCCTCTTTTTCTCATCGCACTCTTTCTATAAGGAATGAATGGGCCTTTCTCTTTCTCTTTCAACTGAAATGAATAGCCTTCTGCACGCTTCCCCTGGTCTTGAATCACATGTCGCTCTCCTTCTCGCTCCTCTCTCGTGTATGTATGTGTCTATCTCTCTCTAATCTTCAACCCTCGGCTCTGCATTTCTTCTCGCTCTCACTACCTCATCCAACGTTGCTCTCTCTCTCTCTCTCCCTTCACCACCCCCGCTTGTTTTGAGGACTCCACTGCGCATGCGCAGCGCGACCTGCGCTGCACCCCTTAGAGTAAAATCAGTTGAGAGAGCCGCGTTAGTCCTCGTCAGCTCTTCGTTCTGAATCTACTTCACGCTCTTGTGACTCCGTCAAATGCGGAAAACTTTCCCGTGACGTCTATCTCTTGAGGCAACGACACAAACATCGCAGATTGTTTGTATTCCTCAAAATAAACTCAACTTCACCTGCATATCGATTGGTTCACTATCAAGTACATCTCACCTGGGAGGACCTCAGCACAGAAGGATTCGCAATACGACTTGTCGTGTTGACTTCTGGGCTGTCTCCCTGATTTTTGTTCTCTTATACGGTACGAGTGGCAGTCCGACACGATCTTCGTGTTGACACTCGTGCTGTTGAGAAATCTTACTTAGTTTCTTACTAAGTTGGTCCCTCGGTAAGCATCGAGAATTCGCTGAAGGATTCTTCTTCCTTCATTTTTTGGTCCCTCGGGCCGGATTTGAACACGGATTCTCTTCTCTCTTCATTTTTTGGTCCCTCGGGCCGGATCAATAGACCAGCAACTTTGGATAAATAACGGCGTAATTTTACTTAAATTGCGAAATCACAATGGTTTTTCTAAAATCTAACTTGGATTTTAGATTGATTTTTATCGTACCGAATCATGCTTTTCTAAAATTTAACTTGGATTTTAGAATTGCTTTTTTTAACACACCTAACCATGCTTTTCTAAAATTTGAACTTGGATTTTAGATTTGCTTGTTAACACACCTAATCATGGCCGAAAATGTGCAAACCCTACGACGGCAACGGGGTAAGGTGCAGGCATCAATAACAACCTTCACCAAAAAACTTGATAATTGGCGAGATGATGTAGAAAATCGGGATCCAGATCTCTTACAGCAAAATTTAGTATCTTTACAAAAAAGATTCGAATCATTTGACGCTATTCAGGATCAACTCGAGGAGTTGGATTCACAAGAAATCAAACAAGGAGAATCTATTCAAGATTCTTTCGACGAAGTTGTCGCGCGAGCAACGAGATACCTCCGCGAAGCTCTTCATCAAACGGAAGTAGGATCAGTCATTTCAAATCACTCATTGCCTCACTCGTCAGCTGGTGGCTCGGGACAATTTAGCTCACGGTCCTCGAGTTACGGCATTCGGCTCCCAAAGCTTAATTTGCCAAAATTCAAAGGCGAAATTTCGACTTGGCAAAATTTCTATAATTTGTTCATTGTTTCCATTCATGAATCTCCGTTGAAGGATGTGGAAAAATTTCAGTACTTACTTAGTACTTTAGATGGTGAAGCCAAAGATCTAGTCAAAGGACTAGCTATCACTGAGGCAAATTATACGGTCGCATGGGAACTGTTGTGCAGTCGCTACAATTGTAAGCGAAGGCATATTTTCCATCACTTTAATCGTTTCCTCGAATTATCAGAGCTGAAACACAGCTCCCAGCTCTCCTCATTTATCACAAAAATTAGGGAGCATACTCAGGCGCTCAAGGCGCTGGGATATGACATCGAGCAATATGATGCATTTTTGGTTGCAGTTCTTTACCGCAAATTTTCGCCGTATTACCGTCGACGTTTAGACGACTACCGTGGTAGTGACACGGACTACCCCGACGTGGATATTTTGGTTAAATTTCTGGACAAGGAGTGTCTTGCAGTAGACGACACAAGTCCAGCAGAACACGAGAAGAAAGAGCCAAGGATCAAGGCCTTGGTCACTTCGAATTCGAACCCGAAAAGCGCGCCAACGCCAGGAGGACAAGGGGGGAAGTCAACTCAGGGAGCCCGGAAATGCATTTCATGTAACGACGAGTTGCATCCCTTGTATACTTGTCCATCATTTAGAAACTTGAAAATCACAGAGAGGCGTGATCTGGTGGGGCGAGCAGGGTTTTGTTTCAACTGCCTGGGCCAAAATCATAAAAGGCAGGATTGCAAGAGTGATTCCAGATGTAGACACTGCTCTGGTCCCCACCATTCTTTAACTTGCATTACGACGAAAAATCTTGGCACCAAAGCGGACCCCCCTACCGGGAGAGAGGGTCCCGGTCCCAGTTCAGATCACGGTCCCGTCGCCCTCGTCTCAGTTGCGGACGCTCCAGATGTTCATCCCTCAGTTTTACTCGGCACGGCTTTGATTGACGTGCAGGGAGGAGACGGGCGATTTCACACTCTCAGAGCAGTTATCGACAGTGCCGCCACAACATCGTTTCTAACAAAATCTGCTGCTCAAAAACTCAAATTGAAATACGAACGCCTCAACGAACAGGTTTCTGGAATCGGGGGAGGTCACACCTCCGATGCAGTTAAGGGCCGCGCAACATGCCTCATCAAACCTCGGGGAAAAGATGAGCCAGTGTTGTCAACAGAGACAACAATCATCAAGAAGATTGTGGGTAACTTGCCCTATTCGAACTTATCGCAAAATGTAAATTCTCATTTCTCTAAACTGATGTTGGCGGATCCAGGGTTTGCTGTCAAACAAGAAATCGAATTTTTGGTCGGTGCCGATGTATTTCCGTACATTTACACCGGCGAAAAACGCTTTGGGCCACCAGGCTATCCAGTTGCCTTAGCCAGCATTTTCGGCTGGGTGATCACAGGAAGAGTCGGCCAGGAACGCACGCACGTGCGCACTGCGCTGATAGTCACGCCGTCACAAGACGCCATCTTACGGAAATTTTGGGAACTAGAAGAAGTACCCTCCGTTTCAAAAATGCATCCGGATGATATCATAGCTGAAAAGATATTCGGCGAGAAACACTACAGGTTACCAAATGGCAGATATGTAGTGCCAATTTTGTTGCGCGAAAACGCTCCCACACTTGGGGAGCCCAGGGGTCTCGCGATGAATCGATTAACTGGTATAGAGCGTAAATTAAACAAGAATCCTGAATTGAAAACAGGATATAGCGAATTTTTGGAAACCTACGAATCGTTAGGTCACATGAGCGCTGTCAACTCAACGACCGAAAAAGCTGAATATTATATTCCGCATCATTGCGTCATGCGTCCAGAGAGCACCACGAGTAAATATCGAGTAGTTTTTGATGCTTCACAAAAAACTACCTCTGGAGTTTCCTTAAATGACATAATCTATGCAGGACCTAAGCTACAAAATGATATCTTTGATATCATCACGAAAATCAGATTACATCAATATGTTTTTACGTGCGATATATCGAAAATGTATCGACAGATCTTAATTCGTCCAGAGGAACAGAAGTATCAGCGAATTATTTGGCGAAATCAAAACGGCGAAATTAAGGAATTTGTTTTGAATACGGTCACCTACGGCATCAGCTCATCGCCTTTTCTTGCATTACGTACACTGAGGCACTTGCAACCCTTTATCGATTCGGATGGAATTCTAAGGGTGGGGGGTAGGCTATGCAAAGCAAATATACCTGACTCTGCAAAAAATCCAGTTTTGATGCCGAAACATGACAAATTTGTGGACTTACTCATCTATGATAACGGCACCAATTTTGTTGGTGCGAAAACCCACCTAACTGAGATGCACAAATTTTTAACTAATAATAAAAACACAATTGATGAAGAATTAATTAAACGCAAAGTTGAGTGGAATTTCGTACCTCCGAACGCGCCTCACTTCGCTGGACTATCTGAAGCTGGAATTAAATCAGCAAAGTATCACCTCAAACGAGTCATCGGCGATCAAACTTTAACATTCGAAGAGATGACGACGATATTTTCAAAAATCGAAGCAATTATGAACTCTCGCCCCTTGTGTCAACTTTCGACGGATCCAGCCGAAGTTGACGTTCTCACTCCGGGCCACTTTTTAGTTGGTGGGCCCCTTGTTGCCGTGCCCGAATATGATTTTCTGGATGTAAAAACGAATCGACTCTCCCGTTGGCAACTTTTGCAAAAATTAACTCAACATTTTTGGAAGGTATGGTCGCAAGACTATTTGCATACCTTAATTCAACGAACAAAATGGTCCAAACACGAAGAAAACCTAAAAGTCGGTGACTTAGTAATCATTGCGGACAATGACTTGGCACCAACGCATTGGAAAAAAGGGCGCATACAGCAAGTGCACCCTGGCGCTGACAACATTGTCAGAGTTGTCACAGTGAAAACAGCAAGTGGAGTCTACAAACGACCTGCTGTTAAAATCTATCCACTTCCGTCAAATTAGACTACGACCCACCCCCACCGGAGCTTCAATGTCAAAAGACAGCCGTCGCACCCTGACGGTGAGAACTGCATTCGAAAAACCTATAACTGTCACAGGAACCCATAAACTTTTACTTCAGCACCACTCGACGTCATTGCCAAGTTGTATCGAATATCAAACTCTTAGCAAGTCCTCGGAAACCTGAAACTTCAGATTTGAAATTGACAACGCTGCCCTCCCAACGAACGCTCCCTAGAAAAAATTATACTTCTTAAATGGCAAACACATGGAAAGAACAAAGCTGCGTCCACCGAAACAGCTGATGAACTTCTGCGTTGGTCAGTCACCAAGGCCCAAGAAGAAAATTAGTGTTGCACCATCCTTTTCCGGCGACTGGTCGTGTCCTCCTCAGTCCTCAGTGCTCTACAGTTTTTTAGTAATTTTAACAGCTTAAGTGCTACATAATTTCGTTTCAAAATGCAACGACAGCAAAGTGACGAAAATGGCTGGGCGGCAGGCATGGCAGCCTGGGAAAAAGCAGTAGCCAGTGTTTTTCCGCGAAAAAGAAAAATCTCCCTCCACGAATACGTTGAGCGCAAAAGAGCGTATGAAAGGAGCATAGTCTATGAGGAGGATGTTCTTCAGCAAATGAGTACTTGGTCCGATATTGAAGACGATAATCCGCCACCGACTTGCCCAGTAAATCCAACGCGCGCTGAATCCTCGAGTACACCTACAAATACCTGGAAACTCTACCAATTAAACACCGAAAAGTCATCCAGTGTTTTCGCGAGTGCCCTAAATCCAATGATTGAACTTTTCCGAATCAATCAAATCGGATTAGTAAAAAGGATCCATCAAAATAGTGCGAAATGTAGTGCAACATGTCGGTTTCAGCCAAAGTCAACAGTAACTAGCGCCACCCAGGATTGCGTAGTGACACCGTCACGACCTGAGCAATTATTCAACTTGCAGTATAACTCTAGTGCGGCGACTTCAAGCACCAAGGAAGAACAGCACAACGGAGACACTGAAGAACACAAATCGAGAAAAAATCGGAAGGGACAAGGCAGCCGTCGACGTCAACAGGCCCAGAGAATGAAGGAATTCACCCGTGAAAAGGTCATGGAGCGAAAGGAAGCTCAGTCAAAACTGTATCTATAAATTAGTATGTATATAATCACTTTAATTCAATCGTGCTTCTCCGTTTTGGATTGAATCCTAGGAGGATTCAAGGTGGGGGGTTATGTTGGGTATTCAACTTTAATCTTAAGTCATTTTTGTAATAATTGTCTTTTTAGCATAAGTCATCGAATGTTGTGTCGTTGCCCCCTCTTTTTCTCATCGCACTCTTTCTATAAGGAATGAATGGGCCTTTCTCTTTCTCTTTCAACTGAAATGAATAGCCTTCTGCACGCTTCCCCTGGTCTTGAATCACATGTCGCTCTCCTTCTCGCTCCTCTCTCGTGTATGTATGTGTCTATCTCTCTCTAATCTTCAACCCTCGGCTCTGCATTTCTTCTCGCTCTCACTACCTCATCCAACGNGCCAACTGTAACACTCTAACTGTAGCTGATCACATCTGATTTTATCAGTCATCTGGCCAGCATGAGCACGACGAGGCTGTGGAAATCGTTTCCGTTACATTAATTTTGATACTCAAACTCTTTTACTCTGTGACGATGACTTTTACACTTACAAAACATACAAAACATTAGACTCTTCGTTGGCACCACTGACTACATTTCGCAACCCTGCAATTTGCTGGGCCCTACTATTACATTTGACAACCTTGCAAAGAGCTGGCGGGTTCAGAAAAGTATAGGGCAACGGGACCTAACCAAACCTGGACACAGCAGGCGAGAGTCACAACGGCCACTTACGCGAGTGACTCTTCTATAGGCGTTAGCTTTATTATTCTATGTCGTCAGCTCTTCGTTCTGAATCTACTTCACGCTCTTGTGACTCCGTCAAATGCGGAAAACTTTCCCGTGACGTCTATCTCTTGAGGCAACGACACAAACATCGCAGATTGTATTCCTCAAGTTTGTATTCCTCAAAATAAACTCAACTTCACCTGCATATCGATTGGTTCACTATCAAGTACATCTCACCTGGGAGGACCTCAGCACAGAAGGATTCGCAATACGACTTGTCGTGTTGACTTCTGGGCTGTCTCCCTGATTTTTGTTCTCTTATACGGTACGAGTGGCAGTCCGACACGATCTTCGTGTTGACACTCGTGCTGTTGAGAAATCTTACTTAGTTTCTTACTAAGTTGGTCCCTCGGTAAGCATCGAGAATTCGCTGAAGGATTCTTCTTCCTTCATTTTTTGGTCCCTCGGGCCGGATTTGAACACGGATTCTCTTCTCTCTTCAGAAGTTTTCTTCCAAATTTCCTTCCATGGTGGGATTACAATATTATTATAATTTTTAAATTGTAGTTTTAAATATTAAAGGGCGTTTTATATGCTCACGATTCCGCAGTTAAAGTTTTTAAACCTCTTTCAGGTTCATCCCCTTTTTTTATTTGAAGAACTTCCGGGGTGGTTCTTGCAAAAAAGATCGGTTAATCATCCAAAAAATACGCACTAAAACTTGTGTAGGCCTGTTAAAATTACTTGATTTTTGGTAAAATCAACCAAAGCGGAATTTCAGCTCTGAATAATCCCGTACCTGGTTCTTGACGGGTGTTACTGCCTTCTTTTTGCGGTAGTCAAATTGTTTCGGGATGAAGACCTTGTCGTTTGCCACGACCATGTCCTCCTCCTCGGAATCATCCTCCTCCTCAGAAGCACCCTCGAAGTCATATGAGTCGCGCAGCTCGTCCAGGTTGTCAACGAACTCGATCTCCTCGTCACCGATCGCTTCCATTCGTTCTTCATGACGAGCCCATGCACCTTCGCTCAAGCGTCCTCCCGTGGAGTTTCTAGTAAACTCCTCGTCTTTGAAACAGAAAAATGAAAGCCTAGATCAGCAACATCGAAAAAAATAATATATCGACGGTGAAAGTCGGCAATCACATAACTCGTTTGCGGTGTCTGAAAATCTCCGCCTCTACGTCATTTTTTCAAAGGAGAACAAATTGATATTATTTCTTGAAGTTTTTGCAGAATTTTCTTCGCATTGAGAAGAAAAATCATGACAGTTTTAAAGAATTGCCGTTGAGTAGTTTTCCATTTAAAAAATGAAGTATGACAGGAAGTCTGCGACGTCGCAAACCGAGTTATGTGATTGCCGACTTTCACCGTCGATATGCTGTTTTAGCACCTAGGATGTTAAAAATGTGTCTGGTGATCCGGAGTTGTTGTCCTTACTACCCTCGCAGTTAACTTTACATCCTGTGAATGCAAATTTAACTCTGTAAGCAGTTAAGGCAGCATCTTGAGATCACAAGACACATTTTTAACATCCTAGGTGCTAAAACAGCATATTATTTTTTTCGGTGAAGCACTAAAATCATAGAGTACATAGAGTCGTAATGTAAATGGGAGAGCTGGGACCATGTCCTGGACGACGAGTTCCGAGCCCGGTGTGTGGGTCACTTTTCGAGAATGTTCGATCCAAAATGGCGGTTTGGAACACGTAGTAATTCCTATCTTCTTTGTTTATATCGGATGGCCGGGTCCCCGTGTATCGCAAACAGTCGATTATGTCGAAAAAGTGACCCGGCGCCACACAGGTGTCATGGAATTCGGAACCTTGAAAATGCTTAAAAGTGGTCCCAGCTCTCCTAATCACATTATGACTCTATACCTTTACTCTATGGCTAAAATCGATTTACGGAGGGCATCTGGGAGTATGCAGACAGTGAAATTGCAAACAATATTTTCTCGTTCACGGAAAAAACGAGTTTGTGTCGGAGACGCAAGGCAGGTAGATCAACTCATCATTCTCCTCACGAAACATAAGCGGATCCAAGGAGGGGGGGTGTAGGGGGCATGCCCCCTATTTTGACCAAAAAAAGGAGGAAGAAAAAAGGAGGAAAGAAAGAGGGAAGGAACGGAGGAAAGGAGAAAGTAGGACGCTCCTGAGTTTTGGGAATTATTCATGACGAAATTGACTCATATTGCATATTCGATATGCTTTAAAATGTCGACAATTTTCTGGAAGAGGCCTCCCGGACCCCCTTTCACTCCCTCCGTGCAAAGTTCTGGGGTCGGTTATGTCACAAAACAACGTAGGTAATTATATTTTAATGTTGCTAAATTTTGTCTCGCATATTGCATTTTTTACCAGGAAAATCTAGGCATTTCTAACCGAAAATGTTACTGATTTCTTCCTCTGATCTCATCCAAAAATCGGACGAATTTATCGGACCCAAATTCCACGGGTGCAATCTTATAAGAATTAGAATTGTTCGAGTCGATTTTGCAACGTTTGAATGGAGTTCCTCCATCCGGGAAACGAGGAATGGTCGTAACCTGACTTATTTGCGTCCAACAACTGTCGGTTAAGGGCTGACGTGCAACCGGGGTACGTTGTGTCCCTAACTCCCTAAACCGGCAAGTGCGGGTCGCAATTTTTATAAAACATCAATTGACTTCTCTGTCTTGTGTCTCCAACACCTGACATTTTCCCTGTGATTTTCAATCGAGAAAGAGCCAACACCAATTCTTGAAACTTTCAGAGAATAGTTTTAATACAGAGATGCAGCGACGGAAACCGAGATCCGCATTTTTGTAATCTCTGTGCACTGGTGGCTGTGATTTTCATATTACCTTCGTTAAGAATAACGAGGAAAGTCTAATACAACGTAAGTTTCATCGAGAAGTGTAAACACTCATATCCTTATCAAGAGATACTTATGAGTTGCTTTGTCTAAGCACTTGCCCTCTGATTGTCTTAGGAAATATGTTTCATGAATGACGCGGGTAATCGAATTCAACCTATTTCTCTTCCGAAGAATCCTCTGGTCGCAAACAATAACTCGTGAATCAATGAGTAGATTTTTAACATCATTTTTTCACGATTAGAAATCCTCAAGTTGTGCTTGACATAAATGCTTGGCGTATGACCTCATTTCCGGACCTCTCGATTTTTTTCTTAATTTTCTTCCACCCAAGCACTTACATGTCAAGTCGGCGAACGGAGTGATGCCATATACTGCGGTGCCCTGCTCCTCTCGGTTGAGACGATCAATTTCCTCCAAGTTCTTCTGGAAAATTTTGAATCGCTTGATGTACTCCTCTGCACCATACTTCTTGTTGTGCTGGACGTAGAAGTCTTGGAACAGCTGCACTTTTTCATGGTCGGCCTAATAAAACACATTCAACTTGCATGATGAAAAAATGTTGATTATACGTCCTTGGGTACAGCTGTAGCTGTTTTAAGGATATCCCATAGGTCAAATGAAGGCAAGAAAAAACATGACAGAGGCAATCAAAACTCACAGTGCCTGGCAATAGGTATCATTCCCGGATGCTAGTTTTTGACAGACCGTTTTGACAGAGACTTTCAAGTTATCAATGTTAAAGAAGGTTATCTTTTAGTTTATCATCTTGCTATCTCTTCCGAGTCTTCAAGAAACTATTTCTTAGGAAAAAATACATAAATAATACTTCCAACTCGGACACGACCGGATTTTCTGATGCACCATAAAACAAATTTTCACGCTATGAACACCCTGTGTATCGATCCTTTTCCATAGGTTTAAGCGACAGATCAATCGATTCATCGCAAAACACGTCTTGCCACTGGTTGAACTCGGTGCAAGTTAATGATGTTTTTTAAGGCTATGGTGGTTTTTATTTCGCGGCAGAAAAGCAGAAAGTAGTGACCCCAATTTAGTAGTGCTGGGTATCTGATTATAAAACATTTAATAATGTAATTCTGACCGAAAAATGGATTAAATATTGGGCTGATATGATAGCATACTGTTTTGCATCGCTGTTTGATGAGGAGTTCGAAAAATGTGCAATTTGAAGATGTATTTCTAATTTTTGGGGTCTTTTCGTCGCTTATTTGACGCTAAGGTTTACATCGATTACCATGGTGCGAAACCACGTATCTCCATTTGCGACTTCCTGTCATACTTTAAATTTTCTTTGAAAACTGGTGAACGTAGTTTCTTGAAAACTACCTCGATATATCTTCTCGGCTAGAATATTCCAGGTGTATAAATTTTAAAATATATAGGTTGCTTGTTTCTCATCGAGAAATGGAATACGAGCGAGACATTGAAACACCGCAATGAGGATACGTGGTTTTGTACTTCGAGCATCGATATCTATTTACGCGTGAGCCGTGAAAAGCATGGAGTTATGTGGAAAATATGGTTTTCGAGGAAATTGCGAGGTACGTTTTTACGCAGTGGAGCGACGACTTTTCAGACTTCCCTCATCCCAATTCATTATTTCACAGACCTGTACGGCGTGCATCATCATAGTTCAGTTATGTGAAAATTCTATAAAAGAGAATAAAGATACTTCACTCACCTTGCACCTGTAAAAACATCCTGACTTAGTCTTGCCGGCAACGTTTGTAGTCTGCTCTTCCTGAAAAAGAAATTAGGAAATAAAGATTGTGCTCTAGTGGTAAAACAAGGAAGATAGAGAATAAAGAGATAAACGTTACACATTAAAATATTCGAGAATATCGACTACACAAACCCAGGTCTAGAGCGCAGAGTTTTGAGAGCGCAAAATTTCGGGACATTATTAATGACTCTATATAGGCCATAATAACATGATATGGACTAAAATAATAATACCTGCCTAAACTCCGAACTGAGTCGGTAACCCTATTTTCGGCTGAACTTGTGGCCGAAGCCCGCATCTTTTTTTAAAGGATGAACTCTCATCAGCCCCATTGAAGATAAGCTTTTTCTGTGAGGTGCTGAAGGTTAAAATTTCAAGAAACTCGCGCATCAATGGCTGATCCTCTCAAGGAGCATAACTTGATAGCAATTGCAGGGTTCAGAATGAAAACTGTTGTCATATATTGTTCATACATGACGAAGTTTGGGAGCAGTAGTACCTACTTTATTTCAGTGTTCTGACCTTATATATTCAATTTCAAGTGTACATAGGGTTGCACATAAATCCCTCGCCATAGAGTGGGCTTTGATTCTTTCCTTCCCGAGTTCTACATGACCAGTTCGCCTTCAAGATAGGTGATAGGCAACATAAGCGGCTCGAGAGCTGCAACAGTTGCTTGCGACTATTTGGCCAAGAATGGTCTTCTTCCTTGGTCATTTTTAGTGATATTTTAACACCTAACGATGGTAAAAAGATAACCACTTACTAAGTCATGGAGGTCTTCCGAATTCTTCGATCGAATGGGATCTGACACAACAAAGAGCGGTAAAACAACCAAAACACAAAATAAACACAGACGAAGCATTTTGGCGCCTCAATCCGAATAGTGCTTTCAATGTAAGAATGGATCACTAAATGTTTCGCTGTGACTATGTCAACGCGATTTATATCTGATTATCTGAGCAGAATGGTGAGTGCCTCTCAATCTAATGAGTGCTCTCTTTGCTCTTCAGATTTTGATATCTGTAATTTTTCTTTCCTCTCGTCCTATGTCGAAAGAATTCAGTTTTGCGTTGTCACTTAGGAAATTGAAGTATGCGTGATTTACTTAATGCTCAACTTTTACGAGCTATGACGGGTCTGCGTTTTTTTTTTTTTTTTTTTTTTTTTTTTTTTTTTTTTTTTTTTTTTAGTTGAGTACCTGAGGAGCCTTAAGTCAATATTCAAAAGAGTCTTATTTACATGCAGTTAGAGTTTTAAGGCGTTTTATTATCTATTTTTTCTATGACTCAGATTTGGAAACTATGTTATTAAGGTTAGGTCGGTGAAATTCGTCTTGATGATAAAACCAGGAAAATGAGAAGCCACTCATTCTGCAGTGTTTTAAAAATTGTTTCCTTTTCTACTTTATTTCTTTTAATGACTTTTTTTGTATCCGAAGGGCCCTTTATCATTATGTTTAGGAAAAATCTAGAATATCACCTACTCCAAACAAATTTTCGCTGGTCTATACACACATTGATGTTAAAAGAATAAAACCGTATTCAAGTTTTTCAGCAATATGTCCTATTATCTCTCAACTGAAGCTCCGGAGAGGATTTTTTTTTTTTTTTTTTTAAGTATCCCATAAATGAAAGGATAGGATTTCGGTGAAGTGTCGAGGTACGATTGTACTCGCAACCGGTCAATTCGCATCACTCCCCTAAAGAGGAGGTATCTACGTCGCCAAGCGTTTGAATCTCCGCATTGGGGGAAGCCCATATCGTTATCTAATAGCATTTTATCGGTTAAATCATGGTTTTGTCGAGAATGGTGCTGGCTTATTGTCATAAGGTTCATGATCAAATCACACGTTCACGAGTACGATAATCGAATTACAGACTTGTCAATCGTATCGCTTGTCGTTTCGGTTTTGGAGTCGAAACATGTAAATAAGTCTGATGGTGGTCTGATTGACGATCGAACGGCGTGTCGATTAACTCGCTATCGATCGGTTCACGAATGGATTTCAAACCTTCTCGATGCACATATCGTGATTTTTGAGTTACCTTATTAAGAAGCATGGTTGGATCCAAAGATTTCGAACCAGGGGGGTAAGATGGCCTCTCCCAAAATTGTTTCGAAATTTTAAAGGTCTAATTCACAGTTTCAGTCAAGTTCGTAGGCACGTCAGCCAACATAAGTGACTTTCAAAGGCTTGCAAAAAGAGATGAGTGTCGTAATGAACATATAAATAGTTGATATGCAATGTTTACGAAAAAAGAACCTCTCAAAAGGTATTGATTTGTATATTCAATATAATTGTGTGCGTCAGTGTAAATATCTTATGCCGAGAAGAACATTCAAACGATGGGATTAGGCAATTGAGAATATTCCAAGAGTTTCTTCTTGGAAATAATACTTAAGCAAAGTACTTAAGTACTGTGCGACTAATGCCGCTAATAATCATAAATACAAAATCATCTCACCCGAAGCTCTTAAACCAGACAATAGGCAAAATATTTTCTTAAAGATGGTGTTGCCAATATAATCAATTTTGATTCAATTTCAAGGGAACATTATTTTTAAAACGGAGGTACATTTTGCCAACTCACTTTACGACACTCAGGTAGGATTCATCGGTGAGCTGGAAGAAATATCGTTATTTTTAGAAGAGATATTATTCTGAAAGTTGCTCATAAGTGGAGAGAGTTCACGCCGAAAGTACGGTTGAATATCTTTAGAGTGAGACAAAAGATTAACATTCTTCATTCGTTTGTTTTAAAATTAGATGTAAAAATGAAGGTGCCGAATCTTCTTATCCGTCTCAGTCTAAAAGCGCATTCAGGCTCGTACCTATTCAATCATTCATATTCGTTCCTTGAACGCAAATCGACGGCTCAAGTCCGCAATCACACATCTCGTTTGCGGTGTCTGAAAATCTTCGCCTTTATGTTATTTTTTTAAAGGGAGAACAAATTGACATCATTCCTTGAAGTTTATGCAGAATTTTCTGCGCACAGAGAACGCTCGGACAAGAATCGATTGTTTGAGAAATAATATCGGTGCGTTGCCAAATTGCAGGATCCGCCAATGCCAATTGATGTGACCGGCGACCCTTTCCCCGCTAAAAACGACTATGTTGACCGGTGCATGATTAGTATGACCACCAAGTTGGAGCGTGAAACATACGTGGTCTGTCCGGAAAGTATCAGGACTTTTTAGATTTTGAGAGATTGAGCTTACCTATGACATTGTGGCTTTAACCCTAGTCTGCCTGAGCCTCTGAACCAACGAGGAAGCCTGAGCGGGGTCAATTTGACCCCAGCTGAAAATCAATTAGTTAGCTAAGTTTTTTTTATGTTTTTAGTTAATATCAGTGCACTAACCTTACAGGCCTTAACCATAAAACATATCTAAGTTTTAAAAAACACGGCGCAGGGTATGCAACCATTTTATCATACACATGTTGCCATGTTGTTCTCAGCATGAGAAAAAAAATCATAGGGCTACTAAATACTGAAAACGAAAAAAATCTGAAAAATTTTGCTTGTTTTATATGTTTCTGAAAAAAATTAAAAAGAGAAAAATGAATAGACCTTCAAAGTAAGTTTTTGTGATGCTAAATGGTAAAATATATGTTATAAGAATATCTGACCCCGCTCAGGCTTTCTAGGGGCACTCGTGAATTTTTTGATCTCTCATGCACTTTTTTTTTTTTCCCCCTTCAAAATCGTGTTCCTAGATGTTTTTGTAGAGCTATTTGTGAAGGACAAAAAATTTCGTGCATACCACGAGAAATGGCAAAGAGTTGAAACTCCGGTGGGGTCAATCTGACCCCACTCAGGCAGACTAGGGTTAATCTCCTTCGAAGTACTCTCCGTAAGACACAATGCACTTGTTCCAGCGATTTTTGAGCTTTTCAAAACAGTCCAAAAAGCACTCCTTTGGGATATCCTTCAGCGCTCTCGTCGTATTCTCTTTGATGTCATTGATGGAGTCAAATCGAGTCCCTTTCATTGGAGATTTCAGCTTTGGGAACAGCCAGAAGTCGCAAGGAGCTAAGTCTGGACTGTATGGAGGATGTGGAACCAGAGGAATACCGTGCTTTGCCAAAAACTGTTGCACAAGACAGGAGGAATGGGCCGGAGCGTTGTCATGCTGGAGCATCCAGTCACCGCTTGCCCATAATGCAGGGCGCTTGCGTCTGATAGCATCCCGCAAACGCCGTAAAGTTTCCTGGTATGCTTCTTTAGTGATGGTTGTACCCTGGGGAGCATATTCGTGATGCACAATACCTTGGTAGTCGAAAAAAACAGTGAGCATGACCTTGATGTTGCTGCGACTTCGCCGTGCTTTTTTGGGGCGCGGCGTCCCGGGTGCCATCCATTCTGAGGACTGTGCTTTCGTCTCAGGGTCATAGCCGTAGACCCAAAACTCATCCCCGGTTATGATTTTCTTCACAAACTCAGGATCATTCTCAGTAGCTGCCTGTAACTCGTCGGAAATGAAAAGTCGCCGCTCCTTTTGCTCAGCTGCGCTGTCAAAACCTTTGGCACTTTCGCTGCCACTCTACGGAGCCCGAGTTTTTCAGTTAAAATTTCCGCAACGATGGTCTTCGGGATGTTTAGCTGCTCTTCCAGTTCCCGCACGGTTAATCGACTGTCTTGGGCGATAGCTTCCCGAACTTCTTCCACGTTATCGGGAGAATTCGTCGACGAAGGTCTCCCGGACCGCGGATCACTAGCGACTGTTTCACGACCCGATTTAAAACGATTATACCACTCATAAATATTGCTCTTGCTCATAGAATCAGTGCCGAAAGCTTTCCGAATCATTTTCATGATCTCCTTGGCAGTTTTTTCTAGATTAAAGCAAAATTTAATACAAATTCTCTGATCTTCACGCTCGGTCATTTTACGAAAAAAAAAACGCGACGATAGCACTTGACACACACACTTTGATCAGTTGATTGCAATCGACTGATTAAAGGTGTGAAAGCCCGATTGTGTGGCTGCATTGGAGAGGACATGGGCAAAGTCCAACCCAAGTTTCAACTCATTATCTGCATTACATTCCGAGATAATCAAAAAGTCCTGATACTTTCCGGACAGACCACGTAGTACCCTATTGACGCCAGCGTGGGTGCCAACAGTTTACCCACTGCAATACCATGTTGAGATTAGTAGGTAGGTGCGGGGATGTTACCACGATGAAACATACACAGTAACACACCTACTTGTTTCAACATTGTTCCGCGTTGGGAATACCTTATTTGACAGCATATTACATCGACAGTGAAGCTACATCGTCCCTCGCACCATCGCGCCTTCAATTTTGCAGATGCAACAAGGAAATCCATCAAGCACGAATAGTTGTATCTCTGCGCCGTCATTAACGAGCGTCCATTCTTCTGCTCCATTTCTATATTGTTCGTTTCCGTTTGTCTTATTCGTAATGGAGCTTCAAGGGCTAAGTGAGTAACATAGTCGAAAATAAGAGGGACGTAATCGGGCCTCGTTTTAGGAATTTTCTCCCGAATCTGAGCGACACCTCATTTGCAGCATAGAACGGAGCATCGCGAGTTCGTGCCTTGCGCCATCGCGCCTTCAATTTTGCAGATGCAGCACACACATCAATCGAGCACGAATAGTCGTATCTCGGCGCCGTCGTCAACGCGCATCCTTTCCCTTGCTCTATTTTGTCCGTATTGTGTTGGTTTCGTTTGTCTCATTTGTAGTGCATGTTGCTTCAAGAGCCATACGTAAGCAACACAGCCTAATAAGACAGGAAAGACGTATTCCGGCCTAGTTTTTTAACTTTTCTTACGACTCGCACTATCAGCATAGAGCAGAGCATTGAGAGTTTACGCCAGGGGTGCAGAAAATGCTCGATCATGGCGCCTGGGCAAACGCGTGAAAATGTGGCTATACTGAGGCTTAGGCGCCTCTCAGAACTTATTTCCGGTTTATAGTACCTGCCTCCTGGACCCCCGTTCGCCACTGTGATGCGTACAAGCACCTTTCTCAACTCTTTACTTTCTCTTCTCTCGTTCATTTGAGAATTTTCTGCATATATTCTCGGTGATAATTTTTTTTTTCTCCCTTTTTTTTGACATCTGATGTCAGAGGGACGCGCGTATTCAGCGCGCCAAAGGGGTGTGCTGCCAATGGCATGACAGACATTACAGACACGAAGATTACGTTTTAAGTCACTCTTCGAGGATCGCGCCGGACCAAAACCCGCTATACAACTATTATAACTCCTGAGCCGCTCAAATCGTATCTATCGAGTTGAAGGCGAACTTGATTGCTCGTTCCCGTATTTAGTTGTTCAGAGGTGAGCGCGAGAACGAGAGTAGGTACATTCTATCTTGCGCAACTTTTACTTGTCGATGTCAAAATATTTTTTAGGATGGGGAACCGATTGAAAATTATTGTGGAGCTAAAATGCCTCCTCTTCAATTACGCAAATTATTAGTTAAGAATCTATAGTATAGGAATCATAGGAAGCCCACTATGTTCTGAAATTCGATTTGCACAAAATTTTTCTGGACTTCGGCATGAAAAAAGAAATTGGAATTACATATCTATATATTCATCCTAGCAATGAAAGAATCTTTCCACAAGCCGTGGGTGGATTAAAATTTTCTCTATTTTCCTAAAGTTTAAAATTCTTAAAAAATCTTTTTATACTGAGTCCGGTCAATTTTGGCATTTGAAAGTTCCAGCAGCATACCTATCTAGAAAATATATATGTTGCAGGCAATTAGTCGAATCAGGCATTTTATCAAATGCTTCTGGATGGTCGAATTTTAAAAATTAACGAAATTTTGATAATTTATGGCAAATCAGAGCACGAAGGTTTTCAATACTCGATCATTTTAGGAAAATAACTTGTCGAATTTATGAATTATCCTTGATCCTTGCTCTTTAAAAACTTCCCATTCAGAGCCGGATTTACCTACTTGCCGCCCATGGGCCGCCTGTATTTTTCCGCCCCCTTCTCATTCGTTTTGAAACATCAATCGATCGTATTCGAACTGGTTCGATGTATCGTTTGGTTCAAAGCAATGGAACATAGCCTCAAACAAAATTGCCGCACTGCGTTCGGCGCAATGCGTGAAGTATTCATGCAGTCTTGTCGGCGCTAAGCGTTTCAGGCCGAGCGCTGCCTTGCGGACCGCATCGTTGACGCAATGCGTGAAGTATTCATGCAGTCTTGTAGGCAGGCCCGCCACAAGGGGAGGGATACTGGGTCCCTGGTACCGGGGCCCGTGTTACCCGTGATAAACCACTACGAATTCACATGCAACCCTTGTTTCGTAAGAAAAAGGGAAAAATTTACCCTAAAAATTTCGCAAAAGGTGAATAGATTTTCAGAAACACGCTGGGGCACTGTAGAATGGGCCTGTTGCATGCAAGAGATGCAGCCGCGCGAATAGACTTTTTAGAGGTTAAGTGACACGAAAATTACGATGGTCACATTAAAAAAGTCTGAAATACACTCCTTACTGCGCAATTTGCGTTGATAGGAACGCGCTTTTTCAAATTTCCCGCGTCTGGGGGCAGTTTTCTAACGGAAACAATTAACGGCAACTCGCGGAGTGAACAGATTGGCCCAGATATTCCGGACCACATTTCACCAAAAACTGCTGTTTGTCAAACCGCCGTCAACACCTACCAAGCGGCGAGTAGGCCTTCGGCCATGCTCGGCAATCTTCGTAGCCAATCAGGTTGCCGCTCGCCGCCCGTAATCTCGAAGAA